>JANRMT010062839.1:2055632-2149987 GCA_026402145.1 Polypterus bichir lapradei | reverse complement strand
AAATAATAGTAATAGACGAGTAAAAAGCCTTTGTTGTTCTTAAAGGAAAAAGTAATCCTACCTTGTTCCCTGTAAACCCCAGCAGAGCGGCAGATGATTGGCAGTGTTGATGCACTGACAAGCTTGAGCATTTAACAGCTATTATTATAAATAAACACTCAAGACATCCTCTGACTCCACACTTATGCACATGTTTGATATATCAGCTGTTGGCAAGGGGAGACCCCTGTGGTCAGCACTCTCTGTAACATCACTCTGGCACACATCACCAGTGACTTGACAGTGACTGGCTGTTTGGCAGCACCCCAGGCTCTTGCTCTCCCTGGCTCCAGCTCACCAGATCGAGTGTCTTGAAGGTTGTCATCAGATAGTTACATGGGTTACCTTTAGAGTTTTTATTTTCTGTCCTTTCTACTCCTGCCTTTTCTTATTTTACTGAAGGATGAAAAGACTCTGCAGTCCATTGAAAGAGAGAGATGGCACAGTTATACTGTGAAATACCCTCCGATATTTTTTGTGCCATGATTTGATAATTTCTGTTATCTTTGAAAATTTGAAGTTAAATTAATGGGATTTTATGTTTTGTAAGAACACATCCAATTTCAAAAACTTCACTGGCCACACACGAGTCACAAATGAGGGAGACAACAGCAACTGCCAAAATGTGACCCCTAAGGGGCCAACGTACTATTGGCCAATGCCAGGTGTCATTATGGGTGGAAAATCGAAACACGAACCACATGCAGGAATTTGTGCCAAGTAACTGTGATTTCTTGGAATATTGTGAGTGGGGCATCACAGGTTTTAATGATTACAGCATCTCACCAGAAGAGCTGTGGCATGAACAAAAAGCAAAACACATAGGTAAAAGCTGGCACTTACCACAAGGTGAGGGAACAAGAGGCACAGAATAAGGGAAGTCCTTTAATTAAATGCCTTTGATTACTATTAGACAGTTTAAACAGACCACCTTATCAGGAATTAGCAGAGCACTGGACAGCATCTTTCATTCCATCCCTAATTAAAATGCTTCTGAGACTGTCCAAAACCAAAGCATGCAAATGAATGTCACCCAGCTCAATAAGTGCAGCTTCAGGCACAAAGATTTATCAGCACACGTAAGCTTTCCCCAAGGCTGTGGGAAGAAACAATAGATGTCGATTCCCATTCCTATTTAAAGATAAAAGTGGCAGATGATGGAGCATCTAGTTTGTTTTGCTGTTTGCTGGGGTGATATCCCTGGTGATGGCTGTCAGAGAACAGCCTCGCTCCTAGCTCTCCTCAGCAGGCGGGCGTCAATTGAGAAAGCTGAGTTTGCTACCCCTCTGTGTTCTGCTGCTCCCTTGAGACCTGTTTTTTTTTTTTTTTTTTTTTTTTCTCTCCCCCCCCTCCCCTCCCCTCCCCTCCCCCTCCCCTTTTGGGGGCGTGGAATAACAGTGTTGCTGCAAGTTGGGTATAACAAGCATTAGATTGTTAGTGGCAGGCAGATACTTTAACACTTAAACCTTAAGATTTGATTTAATCGCAAGCCTGTCATTTGTTATTTGTCTGCCTCATTCCAGTGGGGCGTCTGCTGATCAACCGGCTTTTCCCAAGAGGTGCAACCCCCCCCACCTCCTTCAGTTATATCTGAGCTCTCGATACAAATAGCAAGACTGCTGATTTCCCCCCGGGAGAAGTGGGAGGAGGGCTGCCGACTGCCTGCGGGCCACAGAAGATCATTAATAGCACTGTCAGTGAGCTCGCCACTTGGTTAGCGTCTCATAAATAAGAAATGAATCCCCCTCTAGTTCATTAATAATGACTGCCGCAGTTATTTGGTTACATTGTACCTTAAAGGAAAAGAGAGGTGGCCTATGTTCAGCAGTAATGTGATAAGACATGTCTCCAAATTAGCACTGAAGGTTTGATACCACACCACAGACTCAATTACTTGCATAAAGTAAAAAAAACAAACAAGGGATAGGGGGTGGTAGCGGAGACTTCTGTAGTGACACGCGGCAGGCACTGATTTGCAGGGCTCTTTTCCTTTTTTTCATTTAAGGGATTCCTCTTTCAGAGCTGTCCCATGGGACACGCTCTTGAGCCTTTTGTTGTGTGCTTTTTGGAAGGATAAAGGAAAACATGCTGGGTGCAGGAAAAAGTCATTTCACACAGGTAAAGATGGTGCCTTTTAATTAGTCGAGCCCACATGATTATTTTATAAGGAGTGCTACGCTTCATTTGGTTGCAGACTGCCCTTAATCTTTTCTTTCTAAATGATACAGGGTCCATTCTTCTTAACATATCTGTTTTTATGAGATTGACATCATAAACCTCTCGCCTCAGTTCACAGTCTTGTGTTAAGTTCTATTCTCTATTCCACTGTTAATTGCTCTTTCGATTAGAATTATTCATGGGACTTTTAAGACCTGGTGATCACACAGATTTCCTTGTTCTCACAGTTCCCCTAAACTTGAGTGCTCACGTTGAGTCTAAAATTCAGACTGTCTTGGTCATTTGACTGTTCACTCCAGACATCCAAGATTATTTCCTAGCTAACCTTTTTCCTCATTTAAGTGTTTTTGAAATAATCAATTATGTTAGAGTTCATCAATTCAAGAGTAGAAATATTCATTTTGTTGAACAGCATTGTATATAGTGTGATATACTGAACATATTTACTGTTATTTCCCTCTTCTGCACATTCTTATTTAATATATTTTTTAATCCTTGGCAGCCTCCTCTTCTCTTTAATATAAATTGAAAAGGACCTGAATCAAATGAAATTAACCACATATTCCTGTATTTGTCGTATTTGTTTATTTTATTGGATCGATCGCTCTCCACTGAATTTCACTTGCTTTCAAACAGTGCATCAACCAAGACAGTGTTCAAAGAATTTGTCTCATCTACTTTATCCCAGCATTATTAATCTCCAAAGTGCTTGGCCTCAGGTGACCTCTTTTTGTATCTGTTGGATTAGTCTTTGTTCAGCGGCCTAGTTGAATGTGGCTCTCGGGAGGTCAAGCTGCACTGGACTCTTCCTTTTCCTACATTTCCAATTCCCATTCCATCTTCTGCCTCTCTTACTCTATCCCCTCAATCATCTTGGCTTTGAGAGCTAGAAAATTATAAGTCATACCACCCGAGCCTCACTTGCAAATTACAGGAAGAGGACTTGAGCGACGTGTTGAAATGTTTTAGATCAAAGCATTTCCCCCTCAACCCTGCCTTTAAAGGCCAACATCGCTGCAAACAATTTATGATCTTTCTCGAAGGAAACCAGATCATCCTCTCTGATTTGCAGCCATTCCTTTATTACCCTGCCAAAAGGCCTGATTTGTAATCTCTGGTCAGGGGAAAAGCTCTCCCGAACACACACACATGTTGAAGGGATTTTTTTTCCCTTTTAACTTGACCTAATACTGACTGAATTCGAAGAGGCTGCAGATGTTCCCCTTTAAGACCAGGGGTATAATTTCCATTGTAACAAACAACCTTCGTATGAGTTTAATTATCCAGTGCTCCCTCAGGACCTTTTTGGTGATTCCTGCTGTATAGGTGATTCATTTTTGATCAAGGCCATTCACCTAATCTGCTCTTGTGATAAACTTAAAGTCCATTTTATGCCATTCCTGTCCAGATCAAGGCCTAAATGAGGCCAGGGTGTCTGCCACTCTACTTCTTAATCGGCCTGCTAGATAAGAGCAAATTGCTATCAAAACACAGGACAGCTGTGTTGTTGCTGGCAGATCGTCCCAGTTAATTATTCCAGTTTAGACTGTGAAGTAAAAGACAACCAAAGAGTTGACTGGTATAAAGGCTCACCTGGCAAACTGGAGTTCTCCTTACTGATGAACAGGTCTGCACAAATGTATCGGACTTTCAAGAAAGGCACACATAAAAATAAAAATCATTCAAGAACCACTAATTTAAAGAAAATCTCAAAAGTTGTTCTGTCGAAATGGTTTGTTTGGAATATAGCAATGTTCAAAGATGTTCTCAACAAACAAATGACTGCTTACAGCCTGGCAAAAAGTCTAAAAATAAAATGGATCTGAAGGAAATGTAGTGTACCTGGTGTCTGGAATATGCTGAGTAAAAGATGCTAAAAAATCTTTTTTAAAAAAAAAAAAAAGGATCTAAAAGATTCTTGATTGTCATTGTGCCATGCACACCCCCTTCCAAGTTATTTCATTCATCTCGGGATAGACAGTTACAGAAAATATTTATTATTTTCATTTCCTTATTCCATGTGGGCTTTTTTTTTTTTCTTTTTTTTCTTACACTGTCATGCAAACTTACCACCGTGGTCTGACCAGGTCAGCAAGCAAACAGAGAACAAAGTTGTGTGGCATTGGAGATGGTGATAAAATAACATCGGCACTGCCAGTTTATTGTGTTTGTACTGTCAAATTCGGTTTGTGCTGCAAAATCAATAGACCTGCAGAATGCCACCATGTAAAAAGTACTAAATTGTCTTTAAATGTCATTTTGATAACTTTGGTAGTCCTAGAATGCCGTGGCATGTGTGTCTGTAGATCATATTGTGAAAAGGAAGCTAACCTGCAGACAGTATACTTAGAACCGTGAAATATGTAAAGTGGATCTTTGTATTGATTAGCAATTTACAGGCTTTTGGCCTTTTCATCCCACTCTTCACTTGCACTTAACTACAAGTAATTATTTTGTACAGGTCTCAAATTGAAATGGTCTCTTATGTTTCCATTACTCACAGGACATTGTACAAGATAACTATTCTGTCATGATAGCATTTAACTATGCAGATGCCTTTGTACACATCAGATTCCAGTACCCTTCCAGATTGGATTTATGGAGCCTTACTCCATTTTAGCAATACTGAGAATTAACTTTATTTCCACCTCCATACACAATTTGTCAGACCAGCCCAATCTAACTTATGGCAGGTTGCATTTACCTGAGTGTGCTGGAAACATGTGGTATTGAAACACTGTAGATGGAAAAAAAAATGTCATTGTTGCTTTTAAGTTGCCTCACATGCCTCTTGGTGTACTTCAGTGTCCACTCATTATTCAACCAACTTAAATCCAATTTGGGACTCTGTGACACCAATGCTGCTTCCACCTGCTCTGGGCAATGGGTAAACACCAACACTGTACCAGTCTATCACAGTCATTTAGGTCACCAGTTAACTTAACTTGTGCACCTTTGGAATGTGAGGGAAAAAAACAAAAGAAATGTCCACATGGGCACAAAGAAAACATGCAAACTCCCAGTATATCACCAGTTTGTTACATAAGTGGTGATGTGAGCTTTTCATTGTGGTTGCCAGCAGACACATAATGTATGTGTTGTTGGGTTAAATAGACTGAAACAAACTTTTATATGGAACAAAACTACAGTTAAGATTTCAGATGTTTCTCCACCATAACGGACACTCCTTGACCCCTCTACCCAACTGGAAAAATAATCCTAAACAGTCCTAAATTCTGAATGTTCAAGTGGTGTTTGAAAGCTTGTTGGCTAAGTAATCAGGTCACATTGTCTAAAGTCAACTTTGCTGCAGCTCTGTGCAGCAGAGCAAGATGTCTACATTCTGGCTGTGGAGTAACAGTCCATAGCACAGACTGTTCTGCCTGAGTCGTCTTCAAAGTGTACAGTAGTTACTGGGATTTACTCAATAAGCCAGGATTCTGCCCACCTACACCGTCTTCCTGTTTATAGTCTGTGATCTGCTTGAGAGTGACGCAGTATTGCTTTGTCAATAAAGCCCTTTCAGAAAGCCAAGAACAAGCGCTGCCCGTGTCAGATTTACTAGATAATCAATAAGGCTAGTGTTTTGCCAAGAAGCCTATTGAGTTCATGTGACTGGAGCTTCATGTTGGCCATTTTATCTCTGTGCTTTGGTCTATGTTTGGATCTTTTGCAGGAGTGATTAATGCTACAGTAGGTTAGAGAGGGGTTAATCAAAACCGAGTCTTTCGCTAACTTTGTCATAGTATTTGATGTACACATCAGAGGTTTAACTGCCAGGGTTCTGGCTATACATATCCCATTTCTTAGCTGGAGCAGCTGCATTTCCCACAGAACCATGGATGTATCATTCTCAAACAATTATGCCCTATTAGTCAAGATATAAATAAATATAATGCAAAAATGGGATTTCAGTAAAGAGCTGCATAACTTAAATGTGTATCTGCTTATCTGGATAATAAGATCTTCCCAGTACTTACCCAGGAATTACATGAAAGCAGAAGACCTTCATAAGGAGACTGCATTTACTGTCTGGTTTGCCAAAAGAATTCAGTCAAGAGCTCATGTCAGCTTGTTCAGAATCTCATCGGCACCTGCCTGAGTGGACCAGTTAAGACTGCTCTTCTTATAGCAAATGAATGATAATGTTGATTCAAGAACTTCACACCCTTTCACATTTACCCCATACATGGCCAGTTTATACATTTATACTTGCATGTGATTCATTCATTAACAAAACTCTTTTTGTTTTTTATTTTTGTTTTGTTCTGGATGCATTTCCTACTGGTGTGTCCAGTTGGAGAGGCAGCCGTATATCCCACTCATCCACTCAATCCACCAGCTGTTAAGGAAACGCCAAGAGGCCCCCCGACCTGGGTATGGTTCTAATTGAGATCTGTGGCAGTATCGTCACCAGAGAATTGAATTTCCTGTTTAGCGGGAGGGTCAGCCGTGACTTTGAGGCCATGAAAGGAAGTGAGAAATTGGAACCATAACATTGGCAGACATGACTTGTTTGTAAGATGGCTTTGCAATGATTTGCTCGAGGAAACAGCCCAAGATTTATTAATAACCTCTAGTGCCGTAAAAATAGCTCTAGTGATTTCCACATGTGACCCCAAGGGAAAATGGGCTGACAGGTCCTTTCTAAGCTGATTAGGTTTTCAGGGTAAATCAAGCAGCTGTCCTGGGCAGAGACCCCTGCTTGGTTAAGTTCTTAACTACATGCTGTCTGAGAGAGGTTCTTTCAGCAGGCCAGCTAACGAAAGTAACACCTTGCCAAATGAAATACTTGAAAAACTCCTATTATTTGTATGATTAATCCTGTTTTGTGGTCTTGAAGGATAGGTGTTTTTATAAACAACCCTTTAGAGAAAGGTGAAAGAATTTTAATTACAGTTCTGGATTTAGGACCCAAGACCTTCAGAGCATGTCAGTCAACGCTGACTTGTAAAAGTTGTAGGAGCAGTTAATCTGGCAAAAGCTTGTAGACAGCATTTATGTACTTTTCAATCTTTCTACTGATCAGAAATAAGACAAGCAACAGATTTCCTGCACCTGCTCTCATAACATTTTCATGGAAGCCTTCTTGCCTTATTCTCTTCAATTTACAGGCCCCTTTTATTTAGATAAACAATTCATTGGATTTTGGGTGTCTCATTATTCCCGAAGAAAGAAGTACAAAAGAAAGACAATAGCACATTGGTTAGTAATGTAGCCACATGGCTGCAAAACGTTGTGTTTTTGAGGACTTGACATTTTCTTTTTTTTGCCTCTGTGGATGTTCAGCCATCCCACATTCCAAGGACATACAGCTTAAGTTAATAGGATCAGAAAACATCCAGAGCAAACGAAGTTCACTTCATAGGCCACGGTATTTTTCTTGAAGATGAGTGGTCTGTAATGAATTTTTAAAGAAGAAAGAAACAGGCAGATATTTGTATTGATTTGATTCAAAATGATTAAAAGAAACTATACTGACTGCAAACAATTGGACTGCCTTGCTTGACTGGTGAGGCAACCATTTGGAAGCTACTCTTAAAGTTGACGTTGAGGGTCTACCAATTGTCCTTTTTAGTGGGCTATCATTACTGTTACCCACCACCAATAAGCCTTGAACCTTCTACAGACTAACCAACCAGCTGTCCTTCACCTTTACTGTGTGTGTGATAATGATGTGTACATATTTTTGCATAAATGTTTTTTCTATATGAAACTGTCGCTCCAAAGCTCCTCTCTTTTAATGTTTTGATATTTTTTTCTAAATAACTTGAAAGGATATCAGCTTCTGTTACTCTTGTACAGCATAAGCCTTTTTCCACAAAGGCAGCCCTTTGCCAAATTCATTTCCCGCATTTTGCCTGCATCACTTCACATTCTAATCCTCTGTTCATCCCCTCAACCATTTTACCAACTGTTTTATTCTGGTATAAGTACCAGATCCTATAACAGCGGGATTGACATAGAACAAGCAAGATGTGGTGCGAGTCCATGAAATGACACACATAATTATACTTACTTTTGTTAGACCAGTTCACAGGTCAAATCAGACAATTTAAATTAAAACATGTATCTTTGCTAAGTAGAAAGACACTAGAGTGCTACCCATAAAACAAAAAAAAACAACAAAAAAAAACAACTCACCAAAGATGGTAACCAGGCCAGGAATGACACTCAGATTTATGGACTTGGGCAGCAGCACTAACCACTGTGACACTTTTTGAAATTCAGTTTGTTGTTAAGGATCTCTTCACTCTAAACGTCTCTGAGCTTTCCATTAGGTTTATCATGTTTGTCCTGTTTTTATAAGAGAGACATGGAGTAAGTAGATATGTGGAAAATAGACTACTAAGAAGGACAAGGTATTAACTTCTACCACCAGTCTTGCCTCTTTGCTGATCTGCTTTCTGTCTGAGCTTTGGAAAATAGGGTAGAATTCAAGCAGGGTCCTGTGCCAGATGGAGCAACAGCCTTGGTGAAAGAGGCTTTGATGGCATCATCACAGATCCTTTTGGCTGAAGTGTCTAATCCATATTAGCTCCTAACAGATATGGCAGATTAACTGATGTCTTTGTTAAACCGAGTTAAAACCCTTTATTCACAAAATTCTGGCCATATTAATAGGGTCCCAAGCTATAGGAGAGCTTATTCACACTTTCTTCTTACTTGTCCTGTGGCCAGTCCTTTCTATTACGTTCTTCCATCATTTTCCATATTCATCACGTGCACCTACACCACCATTGTTTGAAACAAAATGCAGAGGGACTGTTTCTCAAAAGGCAATTACTCTGCTTTCTTCTCACAAAATCAGCCTGCAGGGCCACACACCAGGCACAGACAGGGCTGGAGTTTTTTTTCCAATAATGTTTTCTTTTCTAGCGACATTTGCATATAGTGCCATAAGCACCTACTGAAATTGACTTGTCTGCCTGCCCATCTGTATGAAACAACTTGGCCCCCGAGTGGGCCAATTTGGTTGAAATGTGGCACATTGCTTCAAGTAAATTTGTTGTGCAAGTTCAACTTTTGTTGAGATCATTCAAATAGAGTGTTGTGTAAAATATGTTGAGTTTTAAAATTAGTGAATTTTCAAAATTGTTTATTTTAAAGTAGAGAAACACTTTGTGTGACTTCAATCTTGGATTCATTACCTTGTAGATATTCCTCACTCACTCATCTGACAGGCACACTTGATGGCCAACTGATCAAGCTGTTTGTACACACGTTCACTTCTCCTGTTGCTTCAGCTAATTTAACTATAAAAAAGCAAATGTCACTTAACTTGAAATGAATGTAAGATAAAAGAAATTATGTGTCACTCTGTAAGAATAAAGTGAGCAAATATGTCATCAGTATTTATATTTACAGCACAATACACTAAAAACAACAGCTGCATTGTCTGCACATTATAATGATTCACTTTCTCTGATACTTTGTTTTATCACCAAAGCTCCAGATTACCTCTTCACCATGGGCTGAAGAAGCCAACAGTTTCAAACATTTAGGTTTAAGAAATTAGAGCTACGCTTGGTAACAAACAGTCCACAACCAGCAACTAGCAACTGGACATCAATAAAGTCATTTGTTCAGAACTGGAATCTACTGTCTGAGACCACAAGTCTATCTGGGTTCCACTTTAACTACATTATTGTAGTGTATTTAATGTAATCTACTACCACATGTAATTGCATTCTGTTATCGCGATTATTTTTAAATACTAGGGGGCTCTGCCCCTGCTTGGTTCACTCGCCCACCCACGGGTTTGGTTTACTGGATATACAATTTAAAGAGATTGTTATTTTCATGGGAATTGTTACATATGCATTATTTTCACTTTTACTTTAAAACTTTTGTAAAAACAATACTTGTCCTTTATTTCCGGCCCCAGGTGTGGTTAAATCTTTCTCGCAGGACATATAACACTGCTCTCGTTGTGAATGGGGGGCAGCTGAATGCACGCTAAGGAGAAGTGGTCAGATCATCTGCTGGCTTACTGCTGCTGCTGGCAAGCTGCGTGTTCTGCTTGTCGCATGTCGTTGTTTTAAGAGCTGGGAGCACATTATGTCTGTCTACCAAAAGCATTCCAACAATTGCTTGGTTAGATGTCTGTGAACTTTTTTAAATGTTGTCTCACTGCCTTGTCTCGCGTAAAGTTAAATTGTCTCTCGCAGGATGTCAAATTATCTTCCGAGAAGATCATGTCTCTTCTCCTTCCCAGGATTTTTTTTTTAATAATAGAGAGATGGCCAACAGTTACAAAATATTTTATTAATAAAAATGTAATAGCTAACTTTTTGAGGAAATAACTAAAAAAAATGAAATGTTTCAAGATACCAGTTGGTCAACTAAGTCCCTGTCCCTGATTGAGTGTTATACCTGCCATAATTTTTCTGATTTATTAATATCTGTCTAGACACTTCAATTCTTCTTTTGGTGACACATTCTGTTATTTGGATTGTCATTCACTTTCTTCTCTGTTTCCCTGTTAGGGATAAAGAAGCCTTGCTTTCTATGTGCCTTAGTTGCCAGTGATACAAGTCTCCTCTATAGACACACGTCTTTCAGAACCAAATGGCAATTTTCTTGTGTGTGTGTGTTTTTCTAATACATTTTTTCTTGCTTTGCATACTAGCATTAAAAAAGTAGTGGCAGGTTTCAGATGACTCCTTGCTGTGACAAGGTTGTTTATTTGGGGGTTAAGAATGAGTAATTGCGTATGGTGCACATCTTATTGGCAGCCTCCACTTCAGGATGCATTTGGTAACCTGCATATTCCAGAAAATAGTGTGTGTTCAGGAAAAGTAAAATATGTATAGAAAAAAGAAAGTCTGTACTGGCCATTCAGTGTGTTGACTTGTATGCCTTGAGAAGACATTGTGAATCAACATCTGCTCTAAGTTGTACAACAAAATGTTGCAAGGTTCAGAAAAGGGCAAGATCCAACCCAAAAATCTTAAATTACTGCATATGATGTTTCTGCAGAGCTGAGTGGCATACATGCAACTTGTTAGTTTTTAGAAAGTAAAGTCAATGCAATTGCTGCTGACCTTAAAGGGCACCATCTCTGTAGACTCTTGCAGAATCTGCCTCTTACTCTAGCAGGTAAGTATGCCAAGCCCAAAACCTACAGGTGCCTACTACATTAAAATGAAATGAAGATGGCGAGTCATGTCTGCACAGGTTTTAGACCAAAAAAGCCAGTGTGGAAATCAGACCAGACTAGAAGGTCTTGTCTGGAATGCCCCCTTAAAGGCTGTCAGTGCTGAGACTGCATTAACTGCCCTGAGGGTGTCTACTTTTTTTTGACCTGATTGAACTTGATTCTGCTCTACAGATATCCAGATTCATTCTCACTGTGCATCCTGGTGATTGTGTTTACAAAGGGTAACAAATGAGTTTGCCCTTATGGAAGCCACAATAATGGAGCTTGACCTTCAAAAGTGTGACCACAATGGGCACAGCACCCCAAACACCAGACACATCTCCACCAAACACAGATTAGAGATGAATAACAATTTACAGTTTTTGTTGTTAATAAAGCCTACCTTTTCCTCTTCCATCCCCTATCACTCCTTCTCATGAGCTTTTGCCCTCTGCCTCTCATGCTCTCTCTGGATGATTCAGAGGCACTCCTTTTATGTTGCACTTCCGGGTCATACAGAAGCTCTCCAAAATAATGATTTTCATTCTTCACAGCACCTTCCTGCAGCACCCAGGAACCCTGACAGGATCACACTGTGGACTACAATACCCAGGCAACCTTACAGGTGTCCATACTGGGTTCCAGCCAGGGAAGCACTACCACCTTTCATGGTGGGGGAGAATAGGTTCCTTGTCCTTCCATTATTTGATCACCCTGACTGATACAGAAACTGAGGGCCATCCCGGCCAGGTTGTGTCTCCAATCTTGAGTTTCCACTCTTAACTGCCTCCTGGCTGGGCAGGTAATCTTTCCCTACCCCAGTTGGGATGCCAGTCCATCCAGTCACTTAATGGCACTTAAACTGTTATATAACACTGGTTCAGCCTTTTCCTTTAATTATATGTTGGGGAAATTTACTAAATCACATTGACTTTTTTCTTTGCAGTCTTTGCAGTTAAACTGTGTACATTTAATTAATGAGTAATGAAAAATATAAATTGTTGAAAATTAATTGGCTACTGTTGACTTAGATGTTTGCCTGCACAAATGTGGACAGTGGTGGACTTACCCCGCCAGCTCTCCCCCTAAGCATGTGTTCCTGCCTTATTCCCAATATTGTGAGGATCGATTCCCACCCGTTTGACAATGAAATGAAATAAGGCAAGATTAGATGATGCATTTTACCTCTTACAAATATTTTTACACAGGGAGGATTTCTGCAGTTGAGAGTCTCTGATGGTAAAGGTGGAAATAACCTTGATGTCATATTTAGCTGCATTCTCCTGTCTTTGATTTTTTTTTTTTTTCTTTCTTTCATTTTCATATTACTTGGCAGCTGTTACTAATTCTGCATATTTCTCTTGAAAAGGCCCACAGCTTCCCTGGCTACTTTTTTTTTTCAAGTCTTTCGCAGTTTGAAATTTTGAAACCATTCCAAAAAGAACAAATCGAATCAAATGGCCTCTGCATTGTAAATGACTGATGTGCCATTTGTGGGCTACGAGGTGGACTGGAAGACAAGTGGAAGTTCAGCATCTGACCTGTCGTGTTTTAATTCCTTTCCCCACTTTGTTTCCTGCTCTTTAGCCTTGCTGTCTACTTTCAAAGTAAAGTAGCCTATCTTAAAGTGGGGGGTGGCTGCTAGGTTATTTAAAAGAAAATGCCCTGTGCCCTTTTTTAATTTGTCAAAACATCTGCTGCATCCATCTCCTTTCAAATCTCCTGACACCCCCCCCCAGGATGGTCCACTTGTGTCATCTCCAAATTAGGGAGGATTTACATATTTGACACTGCCATCCCTACAGGGAAACATTGGCCTTGATGTACAGTTTCCCTACCCCCATGTGTGAAAGTGTGCCATATGGCAAGCAGACATTGCAATCCCTACAGTGTCATTCACCAAATGCTGAGAATCACCCAAAAAATGTCCTTTGCCTCAAGCACTGACCCCCATCACAGAACATAAATACTGCTCTCCGTAATGATGAGAAATGGAGTCATAATGCTGGTCCTTCAACCTCGCCCTGCACAACAAATGTGCTTCTGAGTTGTTGCATTAGTCTCTGAATGGATTAGGTATTTGCTCTAGTCGCCCACTATTTAATCACATTCTAGCCTCTACTGGGCAAGGCACTATTCTTCTTCATAACAAATGCTCTGTCATTTTCTATCTAATGGCTTTGCTGGTTACGACTCCCTCTTGCTTGTTTATTTATGTTCTCTTCTCTGCACTCGATTGCAGAGTCTAACTCTGATTTGATAAAGACATTCTGTGGGCTGGAGAATTGGAGTTTTGTTTGCTGTCCTTGCTACGGCAGACCTGTTGTTTTATTGTCTTTTTCCCCCATCTTTTCTTAGATCTCCAAGTTTGACTAACAATTTTAACAAGTTTGTGCAATTGGTAGTTTCATGATGGATAAAATAAATGAATGCAAAGTATTGTAAAAAAAATACCCCATAGACCTCATAGAGCATGTTTAATTGGTTCCAGAGGTCAGTGTGTTAAACAGAAATGGTGTTAAATCCCAAAGCCTCCCTGGTGTTTTCTTACATATAAATTCAATACATGTCATTACTGTACGTGAACATTCACATTTTATCGACATCACTGTTTAGCACAACACAGTCAAATAAAATACGCCAAGACAAATGATACATATTGATCACTAACCAGCAAGGAGTCCTTTATCATCACAGATGGTCAATGGGCAGCAATAATGAAAGGACAAGTTAGTCCTTTGAGGATTTTCTCACTTTAATCCACTGACTGATTACATTTGGCACAGTTAAATACAGTAAAAGAAAGAGCCTTTTAAAGTGCTTTATAATTTGAGGAAACCCAAACCCAAGGATCCCCAAAGGGAGAGTGCTACATAACTATTTGGGTTTTATGTTGTTGTTAGTACAATTTCAGGATACCAGTGTGCAACAATGATGGCAGCACTCATGCAAAATGGAGCATCTTGTGACATCCTGTTCAACACAACCCTACTTGTCTGGGTTCCCTGGATGTGGCTTAGCTGGCCATTATCTATCTAATAGGGCAGTAAGAGCAGATCATGGTGTCCTCTTGGTTCTGTCAATTTATTTATGTTTATTTTATTTGTTATTTGTGTTAATGTTTATTTGTTTATTTTCTCCATTGAAATGAACTATACTTATGAAATTCCTGTTATTTATAATAGGTTGGAATGGCACTATATAGCAGATTTTGTAGATATCAACAACTTTATATTATTTATTTATTTTTGTTAGTTTAGTATGGGGTTGTACTGTTGATACTGTGTTGGTCAGTGAAATATTCTGATTGTTTCGGACACTGTTATGGGCTAAATGCTAAAAGTCAGTTGGTTGAATCTGGAGTTTGAATGTCTTACAAGTTGATCATTTGACTATCTCTACTATCTGGCTATAAAACTGGTTGTTAATATGAATAATATTTTTGGCCAGTAGTGCTTACTGCGTTATTTTTTATATCCTATATTTACTGCACCTGTATACTGTATTGTGATCCTTTGATAGGCCATTTTGGTGGCGGTTTGGGATGGCATGTGTTGAATGGGGTTTGCAGGGTGTTTGCGGTAGTGTCTGCTTTCACTTTCCCATCTTCCATTTATTATTCAGTATGTTTACATGTGCTTTCATAACCTGGTTATTCATAGAAACGCGGTTACTAAAATACCATGTAAACCCTTATTCCAGTTAGACAAACTGGGTAAACAGGTTGGAGATAGAAAAGGAAGATAGATGTTACTTGCCTCACATGAAGGACTAAGTATGTTTATAAAACACAAAAAAATGATCAAGTTTGATCAATTTCATGAAGGTCCATATATGGCCTCAGGATTTCATAAAACATGCTGGTCATCCAAATGCGCAGTTTTCATACAAAAGATGCAAAAGTGATAACAAAAGTAACGCACTGTTAGTTACTAATGTAACTATGTAACATGTTTATTTACTCTTTTTTTTTTTTTTAAGTAATGTTTCTTTAATAGTAATCGTCCTCATACTGCTTGGGAGACACCGGCTTCATGCTTCTTTTCGGACTTACGGCAGCCACTGACTCATTTTAAATCTTTTTTGAAAGCATTTTTATGACATTGGATTGCTTTCCCAAAGGAGAACTCTGTAATTGGACTCAGGCGTGTAAATGGAGGATTTAAGAAGACGGGTTTCTGCACTGAGCGGGTTACTTACCTTGTCCCAGATTTGTATGTGCATGTAAATGTAAATGTGTTCATTGTTGTCCAGAACATTGATTACCCCAAATCCATGCAGTTTTTTCAGAATGTGCTTTAACTAGTCTGTGTGTCTTTGAACATTAGTCAAAAATAGCAAGTCTATGGGCACATTCAAGTTCATTTAAATGTTACAGAAAACTTGATTATCGGCACTGGGACATTAATAAAGGTATGTTTTACCTTAGAATTAGGCCCTTTTTTGGGTGTCACGTCTGATCATTTGGCCACTGGTGAGGGTGACAGTTAATTGATTTTACCACTCTTTCTTTTGATGGCTACAAACCTGCAGGCAGTAAAGCTGACCATCAGTCACATGTATTCCAAGGCCCTGGTAAAACACACACCACCACCACCACCACCACAGCAGGTGATAGATGGTAAAATGTGCAAACTAAAACATCTTCCTGCAGGTGTAAAGTTGACCGTATTTATGAAGTTAGAGCGCCTTGTGGCATCTTTGTGTCTGTGCTCATTTGTGCTTCACTCACTTCTCTTCAGCTATATATAGTGCTCTAAGATGTATTTATGTGTTGGTGTCTTCTTTGTTTTGATAACATCAGTTCTGTAGCTGTCTTTGCACCCAATGTGGTTTTGTGACTTTTAGATGCATTGCTGTCTCTTTGACAGATACCATCTCACCCACATCTTTTCCATGTACCTTATGACAAATGCTTTGAGGGTAAAAGGTTGTTCCCAGTCACAGCCTCTGTGTCTTGTCTCAGAGGGTTCCTCATCACTGCTTGCCCATTAAGAAGGAATATTTTAACAGTTGGTTTGCCCAGGTTGGAAATCCATAGTGGCTGTGTATTTTGATCACTTTGATTCTCAGTGCAGTTCCTGACCGTGGGACTCTGAGCAAGTTGTTTGATTTGCCTGAGCCCTATTTGTAAAAAAGATGATGTGCTTAAACAAGTGTACTCTATTCTGATCTTTTAAAGTCACTTTGGATAAAGATGTCAGCCAGATACAAAGAGAGCAGTGGGTTGGTGTCCTTGCTTCTCACCAAAATAAGCCAGAGCTCCTCTGTAGATGGTAGTTTTAGGATCAAAGCCTACTGGTTTGATTTAATTCCTTTTGCCTTTTACAAATTCAAACCCAGCTGCTTGCAGAAAATCCATTGAATACAGCGACCAGCTGTACCATGCCAGAGATAGCATCGACACGGTGTGTTGCAGGGATCTCAAGTCACTTCAGACACATAGCCTTGTGGTTTATAACACTGAACAAACTACCTGCTTGGCTCCCAGTTCTTCATTTACTGTGATTAGCTAGAATTTAACAAGATTAAGACAAGCTCAGCTAAAGGCCCCAGTTGAGTTTGGAGAGTTGATGTATGTTGCCTTTGAGCAGCTGGTTTTGTTATCAAAGCTAGCTGTTAATGAGAAATGTGTAATTGTGGTTAAAATGTGCAGAGAAGGAATTGTGTTAACTTGCTGACTAAGACAACAGAAGGTTAGTGTGCTATAGTGGGTCTGCAGCTTCAAAAGAATGGCCAGATTTTAAATAATTCATTTTGCCGTGTCAGTCTCCGTGGGTGCGATCAGGCAGTTACAAGGAGTTGATGGGGTAATTGGGGCGTGTTGCACCTGCACGTGAGGGTGCAATCGTTCTCATTTGCTTAATCAGCTTCCTGTGGTGCATGATTGAGATGCTGCTCCTATGGAGCCGTATATGTACAGGTCAGCACAGAAGGACAAAAGGAAGCTGAAAGAAAGGAATGGCTTGGAGAACGAGAGCAGCATTGGGGGAAAAGAAAGTGGATGAGCCAGTCAGCTGAATGAGAGAGTCAACGCGGTCAGGGGTCCTGTGATAGATCGAGTGATCGGCGTTCGAGGGACAGGATCGCACCCACTGATTTTGTAGAAGAGTGGGTTTGATCGTGGAAGAGTCCACCCTAGGGATCCAAGGGACGACTGCATGTACAAGAAGGAAGGTGGGTGGACAACTGACCCCAAGCAGTCTGGCAGACACCAGCAGAGGCAGCCAAGATGGGGGTCTGTAGTGTGAGGACCGCGGTGGCTGAAGTCTCTCCAGCTAAGCAAGCCTTGGGTGAGCTGGAGAGATTGAGAAGGAGCTGCGCTTGGCTGGTGTGACCCCAATGACTGCTGCAGGTTTTAATCTCGTTTTAGCCTTGTTTTAAACGTTTGCAGTTTTTTTATTTTTTAATGGATTATTTATTGAAACACTTTGTTGTGCTGCACTATTTATTTGGACACTGTTTTGGCTGGTTTTAAAATGAAGCACTTTTGCACTTTGCACCTTCCCCTTATTTGTCCTTATCGGCTAGCTCATCCAGTTTCATTACCAACGGTGTTGGGTTGTAGAGGCTCCCAAAAGAGAAGATGGAGCATGGAGCAGACCTGCATCATCACAGTTAGGTTTCATCTTTAAAATGAGATGTACTATCTGCTTGTGGACTGAATGATATTGTCTTTGCGTGTAATGTGAATGTGCATCTACAGTACTTCTGCAAAGGGGTCATATACTTGTTGTGTCCATGCAGCTTCAGTGCTGTACTTTTCTGGCTGTTTACTGAAATTGTAGTTTTGCAGTTCACGAAAAAGACCTGAACACAAAGTAACATTCTGCTACACAATTGTGATTGTGGAGATAATTAATACACAGCAGACTCATCTCATCTGAGTCCCAGGCATTGGCATAATCCCCACACACCTCGATTAAGGTCTTCATCTCCAGGGGGATTCAAAGGCTCTTATCAGCCCTGGCTGCCCTGCGCCCCCATTGATTTCCCAAGAAGAGAGATGCAAATTGCTGTGCCTGACTCCTGGCATGTTATCATCAATGGAGAGTGATTATCCTCTGCTACGACAAATATTGAATTGCTCAGCGTCAGGATAACTTGTGCAAATCCTTCTAACAGACCCTCACCTTGGGATTTAGTGAGCTTTTGGGAAGTCCTCTGGCTATATCTCTTCAGCACTGACAGTTACATCTCACACGTCAGCCATTGCTAGCCATGGGTGTGCTGACATCCACAGACTTCCAGGAGTTACTTTTCTCAATCACTGATCATCATCATCATTGGTGAACCACTGACCCCATAGGGCTCACTTAGTGATGACTTAACAAGAATGTAAAGTAAAAAGAACACTTGGTCTCTGTTGTATTTGCCTCTCGTGTTAGTGCTCAGGATGGGAGATATTCTGCCATTCTCAACATGTTTAGAAGAGGCTGTGGTGAGAGAGCAGCACAGGGGTGTCTTCCCTGCTGAGCACCAAACTAAGCTCAGTGGGTGGTAGTGCCAGATTGAGACTGTCCTGTGGAGAGCACCATACCAGAACTAAGGAAATGACACAGTGGCAGAGTGCAGATACAGGGCCTCATGGGGGTGCAGATGGCACCATTCCACTGTGGCAGACGTTTGTGTACAAAAGAGACATTGTGGTTAGTTTTTGAGTCTGCTTTTTAGGTGTGAAATATGTGGACAAACACTCACTTTACAATCACAGTGGGCTGCAGTTCTCTTCATGTCAGATGAAGCAGATTAAAAATGTGTTGATTTTAATGTTCTGCTGATAGGAAAAAAGCATTCATAATTGGAGTACTAACTCTCTGTGAGCGGGAGAAGCAACCCTCCAGTGTGAGACGAGATTTGCTATAACACTGGCATGCTAATATTAGAAGAGGACTGCAGCCACAGAAAAGAGGAATGAGGGCCCCCCCCCCCCGCCAATTGCTGAAAACCGCAGGAAGATAAATAATACCGAAGAAAAAATATATAATCAAAATGTAATTTTGACAAGAGTTTGCTCAAGGATAAAAGAAATATTGAATCACAGATGGCAGCCAGATTGAGATATAAGATTCACGCTGTTAAAATTGAAAGCAGTACCTACTGTAAATAAATGGAGAGCGGCTTTATTCTAATCAGTGTGAAAGAGAAAAAGAAAAAAAAACTGCTGGCTGGAACTGCATGAGCAAATTCCCCAGCATCCATGTTGCTGCAGCTCCTTTTTTTCCCCTTACGAGAATCCTAGGCCACAAACCTCCAATTTCCCAGCCCTTGCACCACTCTGGAGGGATTTGGTGACGGCAAATCTTACAATACCTTACAATATATCGGGGAGAGCAGAGTGACAAGCACCCATGTCTGGCATCTGGATATGATTATTGAGGATTTTTTTTTTTTATTTTTATCCCCTATAAAAATCCTCCTGTCTTCACTGCAAAAATCCGTCTTTATTTTATGTCATGCCTTATGTAGGCCTGTATTATATTTTTGAGTCTGTGAGTTGTTTGTTTTTTCATTTTTCTCCTCTCTCTTGGTTGGTGCCTCGTGTTTTCAATAGGAAGTCTCCACATCTGAGGGTGACCCATAATTACTGTCAGCTGGGTAATAATTACAAGCCTGGCATTGCAGACACAAAAGGCATTATTAACATTGAATGGTGAGCACTAATGTGGACAATGCACGTCGGCACTGTGGAAAAAGTAGTTGGTCTCCCTAGAAGATCTGTGCAAAAGTGTCTTCATTTAGTAGTGTGCCATTCGTACTGAGCGTAATCGTAAAGCACTTTACAATGCAACTTTTCCACATTGAATTTCATACTATGCACTGTCATAAATTGTATATAATGCCTTTCACAATTCAGAAAGCAGTTTTAATAGTATATAAAGTCTAAAACTTTTACACTGGCTAAATCACAGTTAAATCCTGGTTCCATCACAGTCTTGTTGTATGTGTCACAGGGTCTTCCCTACCACACCCCAGTGATACATTGATCAGGTGGACTGGTGAATACAAATCCCCCTTACCAAAGATGATCCTAGCTCCCCACAACTTCTGTTCACCCCAGAAGACCTGTACTGGTCCCAGATTTCAAAACAATATATCATACTTGGGATGCACTGAAAATGGAGGTTGCCAGCATAACTATGTTGTGGGAACAGGAGCCTATCCCATTAGCTTCAAGTGCAAAGTAACAAAACATCCCTGTAAAGGAGACCATTGTTGGGTGTCCCTACTCACGCTGGGCTCATTTAGAGCCTTCATTTAACATAACACACTAAACTGGAGCAGTCCAATAGAACATGGAACATCATTTCCTTAAAGCTGTGGTTTGATGATTCAATAGTTAATCAAGATGGCCTCAAATTAGCAGTGTTTCTGAGTATACACTAGTTAGCTGTAATAAACAAAGGCACTGAGCTAGAATTCTAAAATGGGGAGAGTGGACTCCACAAATAATTATACAGCAAATATGTTAAGTTATTTATTGAAAAGTAAACTGTGCAGTGCCATCTGTTTTGGACCCTTTCATTTGGGCCAAGGTTGAGAAGAACGCTGTAGAACAGTGTTTTGTAAACTGTGCATTGCAGACATGTTTCTAATGGGTTACTACGTGATGGGCTAATAAAAATTAGCCAAGTTGGTCCAGGCTGAAATTTTGTGGCAAGTATTATAGCGCCCTCTACTTAAAGTACTATTTATTGTGGTTGTATGCAGTCTGAGGCATTTCCTTTATACAACTCTGTTGACACATCACCAAGAACTTCCTTGTCTATGGTAGGAAAATACTGTATAATAAATGGTATAAATATGTAAATAATGTATAATAAATGCAGCCAATGAAATAGTCAAACTGCAAAGACACATAGAAAAAAAGGGGAGAGAGCAGGGAATGACAGACAAGCTTGTGAGGTGAAGGGAGCTGGGTGGGTTTATATATTTATATATGTGCCGTGATAAGGGCCATGGACATTTGGCCACTGCCTTAATGTGTGTTAGCAGTTTTTACATTGAATTCGGACCTACAACAGAGGTGCAAAGAAGATTTTCATTAGGTATTAAACCTAAGCACGTTAACTGACTTCGTGATTGTGAATGTTTTGTTGTAACATTGTTTTAAAGTTGCTTGATAAATTTAAATGAATTGAGAAGGATGTGTTTGTTGGAACATAGAAAATTGTAAGCAGGGCTGTGGAGTCGGTAGATAAATGCTCCGACTCCTCAGTTTCTAAATCTTCCGACTCCTCTGTATGTATATACTATGCTAATGTATTTTCTACATCCATTGAAGGAAAGGAAGGCAACATACATGTCATTTCACCACAGAACTACTGGCTAGGAAGCCAACACTCTACTATAATGCCAGATTAAAGACAAACACAATGAAAACAAGGTTTTGTTTTGGCGGCCGCAGATTGCAGGTGTCCACATGGACGGGCAGATCCAGCTTGCCGAAAATCTCGACCACCGCCCCCATCCAAAGTAATGTGATGCCTCTGTCTGCTGCAGTGGCTGTCTCCTCTGTCAGCCAGCCAGAAGTTTAGTGCATTGTGTCACTCACCGGCCAGCTGATCAGCAGAACGAGCCTCTGCTGGAGACAGGTAGGGAGATCTGTGTTCTCGGCTCCTTCGGCCCCCTTCACTAGCGCATAGCGAAGGGGAGCCGACGGAGCTGAGAACACACCAGATGATTTTTCAGGCGTTTGACGCGTGATGACTCGTTGAACGGCCGAAAAATCGGCAGTGCATCTGTAAATGTATGGGGGGCTTTAGGCTAGGTTCACAGTTCCCTGTAACAGTGGAACACGACACAATGGAAAGCAGTGCCGCACCTTACCTGTGCATTACATCCCATATAGTGACGCATACAGTCAATGAAAAGCGTGCTTCATGGTTACTTGACATGTTCGTTTTGTGGTAACATTATGCACTGCATGCATTGGGCTTTATTCTTACAGCAGAGAAGTAGTTCATTATGACTGTTTGTGAATTGGGACATTTCAACTTACTTTTTTAATTCCCATTTAAATTTAGTAGGAGTCGGAGTCGGTTAACTTTTTGCCGACTCCGACTCCAGGTACCCAAAATTGTCTCCAACTCCGACTCCACAGCCCTGATTGTAAGAACACCAGAAAATATCCAAAAGGTGATATAAGCTGTGGACCTTCAGCACGCTATCAATCAGTAGTGTGTGTTACTCAGCCGCCAGCTCTGCTTTTTTGCGCAGGGTATTGAATTGTTAACTGAAAATTGGAATACACTGAACAATTTGCCAGCTTATTCAGTGGCCATTCATACTCCCCTTTTAAAAATCCTCACAGTGCACTCATTATAAAGAAGCTTTACTAAAGCTTACATTAAATATTTACACTGGTAGTGATATACCTCAGGAATCCATTCCCTGTATTGAATGATTATTATTTTATTAGCAGTGTTTGCTTCCCCCATTTTTAGCAGTATTCTAGTGGCAAATATGTTTCAAAGGAAACATAATGTATTATTATGCCTGTGATGCTTTTCTAGGGTCGCAGTTTGGTATCAATGCTTATATTTGGGTCATCAGATGACAACGTTCAAGAGCTCCTGATGTAGAAAGACAGAAAGGAAATGTGGTCGGACAAAAAGAATCGTACAGGGAGGTGGGAGCCTTATATAAAGTTAGTTCAGCGCATTGCCCTTTGTTTTACATTATTACACATTATTAGGGAGGATGGTCAAAGAAAAGGCGCATTACAGGTTCAGGTTCACTGGTGTAGCCGAGAGTCTTGTGCCTGTACTAGACAACTGCCCCGGTACGTGGTGGCGTCTTCAAGCTGTAATGAACTGGAGTGTGGCTCCTCTATGCCTGCTTTTACACGGCTCTGCAGTAGAGACTACATTAACAGTTATCGAACATTTCTGAATTGGCTGTTTACCCCCCAGTAGCAGTCTCTGCCACAAACTGAATTTGTAGCAAGCCCTCCGGTTAAGCAGTCCGTCTTTGATCGCACGCGGGGGATGGCGCGGGTCATAGATGTGCACCCCGCACTCTTTCATCGATTGTTCACGTCTGGTCCCTCTCTCTAGCGGGCGCGCGCCTCCCAGCCACTCCTCCCTTCCCCCGCCCCTTCTGCGCGCGCCTCGTAGCTTCAACTCAGCTCACCTCATCTCTGCCTACTGTGCTTCTCATAGATCGTTTGTCTGCGCGGTGCAGCGGTAATGCAGCACAGTGCCAGTACCGCCGCCACCACCACGACCATCGGAGTCTCGGAAACCTGGAATATAGATCGTGCTCGGGACCGTCACTGGAGGGCTGCGTTACAGGAGCTGTCAGCGGGACTAGGATCAGCACTGGCTGCCTTTTGGAGTTGAGGAGCTTGTCCCGGATTTGTTTTCCCTCGCGGAGAAATTCGTATTGGACAGATCGCAGAATCTGGGTTTTCTCCGTCCGTGGTGTGCCACAGATTCCAACGCCTGCTTTCCGAGGATCGACTTTGTTCGTTACCGAATAATGGATTAAATGATGTGGATATTCCGTGTGTGCTCTGTTGCGATCTGCCGGCGGTGCGTCCTCCTCTTGCTTCGAGGATCTGGGCTGCGGGGTCCCGGTAAGAGTCGCCGCTTTTTTCTGTGTGTCACCTTTGTGCGACGATCTGGCACGTGATTTCATATTCGGGAAAGGGTTCAATAGAGAGGCGCTCAATGAATCGCAAAAGCCTCTGCACATTTGTCTTTGTTGACTGCCAACCCAATACCCCCCCACCCCCCGCCCCCGGGCTCGTGTCATTGAGCGCCTTTTTGAATGAAGTGTCGAGGTCTCGGGAGGCTTTTATCACTTGGGGTGCTGGTTTGGACGTTTCTAACCAGACGGATGTATCAATTTTGCGACTTGAGGGAAGTATGCTGTGCGGCCAGCGCATGCCATCTGTATTATCTAAAAGTACCCCCAGCAGGCCACATGTCATCTTTCACATGGAACAAGCCACGACCCTGAAAATGCATCCAGCAACCCTCTAGACTGCTGTGTTTCAAAGACTGGGCTGTCTGTCCCACACAGTGGGCGATAGGCTTATAGAGTCGCTCGGTGTGAGACCCCATTTTCAGATGCATTTGTCCTTGTTGTGTTGTGATTTTTAGAACAGATACATAGAAGTTGGATCTAAGTTTACAAATCTACAATCCTTCACACATCCAGACAGTTTTACAGCCTGCCTCTCCCTTAGTCCATCCCACAGTTCTAGCAGCGAAGGACATGACATCAGCTTCTCCTTTTGCCATTTAAAGATTAATAACAGCTTCCAAAAACTCACTTGGTGCTTGCCAGATGCCCACAAGGTTTACATCACGTGAGCTGTATCTGGTACATACTTTGTGCTTCCAAATAGTATGTCTGGATTTCCATTTAACTGCAGAAACACAAGAGATCTTGCATGTTGTACGCACTGTTGGCTCCCATCAAAAGTGCACGTCCATTTATTGCAGTTACTTTTTTATTTATTTATTTATTTTTTACCAACACCAGCCCTTAGGTCACTGTAAAATTTAAATGCAAGAAACGTCTTTGCATACCTCATATATTCTTTGAGACAGCAGTGAAAGGTGACACTGAGGTATTCAACTCTGTGTTGGCTGGTCTTCATGAGGAAGCTTTCCTCTCCAGCTGCACAACAGACCTCCAAGTTGGATAAGACCGCCCACTGCAAAATAGAAGAATGATGTGTTTTTCAATTCTGTGATCCAGAGGTAACAATTGGAAGGATAATTATGTTTAGAGTAGTCGGACCCCAAGTGAGCAGCCACCTGTTATGAGGCACTGACACACAAAAAAGGCAATTTGGGGCCATTATGAGTACACACAATACAGCTGTCCACAGCTTCAGAGGCTCCTTACCAACCTGAGAGTCTACTAAGCACAACGAACAAAGCGGACCACTCTATATCTTCATTGGGCCCTGACAGTAATTCTTCACTTTTCAGATCTGTGTTGTTCAGTCTAGCTGGCTGTCAGACCTTAGACCACTGATGTAACAAGTTGGTGTTGTACTAGGTGGAAAGCATGCCCAAAAACAATTGGGACACTTTTGTTAGGCTGTGACAGAAATATTTAAAAAGATATTGCAGCCTTGTTGTGACTCTGTAATAAAATTGAAATGCTGGTCCCACTTAGTACAAGCATTCATGTTGAGTGGGCTGGCTCTGCTTCTTCAGACTTCCCCTAAACCTGCACCCTCTAAACAGAGTAGCAGAAGCCATTATATGTAATATGCGTGTTTGTGTAGAATATACAAATCTATAACCTCATCTGTATTAAAGCGGTCTATGCTGCAGTAAGAAAATAACATTGAGGGAATGTTTTCTGTTTTAATCAGAATTTAAAAATAACTCAGTCCTGTCACATCTGTGCTTTGCCATTGCTTATAATGGCTGGTCACAGCTGAAGCCCCTCCCTTTGGCCCCTTTAGCTTTTATCATTGTCCATTTCCCCGTGATCCAGGCTTTAATCTTTAATCTTTTGTCGACACAGTTGTGGAATTAGCTTGTGAGAAGAGAAAAAAGGTCTCTTATTCATATCTTCAAAACCTCGTTTATATTATCTTTAGTGGAAAGCAGATAAGAGCAAGAACTGCTTGGCAAGGCTGATAACAGGGTGAAAAATCTTAAAGCTATTTGTAATATAAGAGTTTGTGCCGATCTCCATGCAGAGAGATAGAGGTGCACCACACCAAGTGCATGCCGGCTGCATCAGTCACAAAAAGGCAGTAAATTGCATTCATAATGAAACCTCATGGATGGCAAGCGATAAGAGTTGTAAATTCAAACAGAGGTGTTTGTGAAAGAACATTTTCTCTCAGTCACTCATTCTAGACCGCTGCCGCCTTCCAGCACAGATGCAAGCTGATAGCTGGGAGTTTATTATTGTGATTATTATTTTAAACAGTTCTGCCTGGCGCCTTTCTCTGAAATGCTAATTCATAAATATAATGTCAAGAGCGAAGGGAAAGGGAGTATTTATAACCGTCGTAAAAATGACAGACGATATGTTTAACCTTCACCCTCAAAGAGCTCTGGTTACTTGCAGTAGCCAGAACAATAAACCATATTAGCATTTGGATATAATGACTACTTATGAAGAGGAAACCAGCTTTTTGTGTTGCTCAACTGGGGATCTGTTTTGCACTTGTGCCACCTGGTAAAGCCATGGAGGCATTTGGCTCGCTTGGGGAAGTGCATGTTGGAAGGCACAACAGCTTGTAGGTGTCCTGTGAGGGAGCCGAGTGCTTTGCTTGGGCTCTGGCTTGCAGGGCTGTCACCTAACCGTCTAATCATATCTGTAATCAGATCTCGTCAAATCTCAGAAGTGGCCTTCCTGGCTTGAAAGGGTCTTGTTACCATCCATCAAATGCCTATGACTTTAATTTGTGCTAGCTCCTGCTGCTGTGGCACTAACCTAATCTGCTGTACTCATTTTTGAGTATTACAATACTGCAGTCGTTCAAAGTAGGATATATTCCTTAATGTCTTGCTTTGTTTCTTAAACACCACAGATTGGCAGAGGTGATAATTATTTGCAGACCCTTTGTCACTGGGAATGGACTAAATTCTTGAGAGTTCATGAAGGACAGCCATTTAAATATTTACCTCCTCCATGTGTCTCCATTCATTTTATTTTTACCATGAATTTAGAGTTGGCCTTTTACTTGATATCTCAACTAAACAGTTATCCAAGTATTAAAACGAAAGTCATAGAAATTATTGACACAAGACTTCCTGCTACATGGCAGGGTGAGTCAAGGGGTTACCTGAAAGGTTTTCATCCTTCTGCAAAAGTCACTTGTACTTGTACTGAGTACTCAAACCAACAGAGGTACTTTGAAGAAGAAAGGATCTAGGAATTAATTTGAAACTGTATAAGTTAAAAAAATGGAAAGGCGTTGTGCTTCTTACAGACTAGAGGCACTGAAATATGGAAGTAAAGGTCAAAATAAAGAGCATGTCATGTATGAGAAGGACCTCTGATACCAGGTGCTCTAGTGGTTCTTTCACTAGAGTGCGGTGGTGATGCCCATGAGTGTGGCAGAGTACCATCTGCATTTCAGTCTGAGCGTGTGCAGGGCACAGCGGTTTCTGGGGTACATGGGCCTGTCCTGTTCATTTAGAAGAAGATAATGATTTGTGCTTATACTGCCACGTTTTTGGCTATTTAACCAGACTGCTAGTTCGACATCAGCTTCTGGGGTACACCGGAGGCATGAGTGCTTGGCAGATGAGTTACTTACTAGACAGAGTCAGCAACTGTCCTACAGAAAAAACATGTTTACAGCTCTGCCAAAGATTTATCAAGATATCTGAACACACCCCTCATAAGCGCACTGCGACCAGGAGGGGGGTAGAAATGTCAAGTTCATGTTTACTGATGGTGGCAAGAAATGATGTTTTGACAGAAAGCAAAATCTGAAATGACTTGTGTTAGGCTGTTAATGCAATAAAATGTTTAAGATAAGTACATCTAAATATTGTAGCACATCCACCCTTAGTTCTACCCTGAACAGGTGATGAATTTGGAGAGCGGTTTGTGTGCATTTGTGCACCACAACACAGGGCCACAATTGGTGCCTCATGTCAAGCCGCCTTCCACATTTGAAGTAGAATGTGTCCGAGCTTTTGTCAGAATCTTCCTCCTTGACTGTAACACTCTGTCAAATGTCTTGTCAGGATTTACAAATGGAACATGGCAAAAAAAATGTGTGTAGATCTGTATGAGGTGCCTTCCTGTTGCTTTTCTGTGCCAAAAAACATGGATTAATTTCTCACTGGATATATTAGCATCCTTGGAAAAAAGTATGTTATACATCTTAGAATCAGGTATTGTGGTGTAGTGTTTAAGGCTTTGGACTCCAAACCCTGCGCTTGTGTGTTCAAATTCCTTTGCTGACACTGTGTGACCCTGAGCAAGTCACTTCACCTGCCTAATTAAAAAAAAATCAAAGTAATGGAACCAATTGTATTTCAGATATTGTAAGTCGACTTGGATAAATGTGTCAGTAAAATAATGAGTAATAATAATAATAAGAATGGGCTTTTGAGAAGCACCCTGCACTAAATCGACTCCTGACTTTTACAAGCTTGCTGTCACTATTGGCTGTACACCGTCTTTATGTTTCTGATTGGCTTCATTCTAAAGTGCAACCTTTTAGGGAGGGAAAAAAACCAGACCCTTTTGTTACCTTTAAGACCAGTAATTAAATACATTTGCTATGAAGCAGCAGCTCCCTGTGCCCACTTCTGGCTCCAGCTTCACTGCCATTAGCTAGATGTGTGTTTCAGCACTAATGGCTGAGAGCGACGGCATAAACGAAGGGCCCCAAGGCCCTTTATGGCGCTCAAGTGCTCTGCACCTGCATGTGTGCACATTTCTTTGCACCTTGGTGTGTGCTTTCTTAACAGCACTGTTGACAACTTTTGTAATTCTATACACCCTGAGGTAGAAGATGAATAAAAACTGAAGGAGAGGCACAACTGACTGCCACTCTGGGAGAGAATATAAGAAATAAAGAAAAAAAATCCCTGCCCTTAGGAGTTTCATTTTAATGTTCATTTCAAGCTGCATAAATCCAATGATGACTTCTGGATCATACTGCTAAGAGTCTGATTTATTAATTGTCTGTGTTTATATTCACGGGAATGCCACATTGTGGGATTCTCAGTGGAATCATTTTTAATGAAGTATTTCATTTCCTTGACTTTAGAGAGAGCATTTCAGAGGCCAGGTCTACCTTGAAATATGGTTTTGAGAACATTCAAATGCATAAACACATACTGTAGTGCATTAAAATGGTGTTCACCAGGAGTCTTGGCTTATGTTTTAAAGGTTTTACATGACACACACTTGCAGTGTCATTTGCCATCATGCAGAACACCATGTCACGCTCACAGAAATTTGAGAATCAGGCGCCATATAGTTTGTTAGTCCCCTGCATTGTGTAAATGAAAAAGGCAGGTGCTCGAAAAGCACAACAGTTGTTAGTTAAACTGGAGTACCAACATGCATTTGGGCAGTAGAACGAAGTGTCAACAGCCCAGCAAGCGGGAGGAATGGCAAAGGGTTCGAAGTACAGCTTTCCATTATTTTCTCTAGAAAGCCAGAAGCAGTTTGTTAGTGGAGACCCAGCGAGCGGCTGCTCACATTAGGGTAATTAACACCGGCACAGATTGCTGAACAGCTGTGAAGTTTAGCGCTGTGGCAAAGCTACAGATCAGGCACGCAGGAGCCTTAACTCCTTTCACACCAGACATCCTCTGTTGCTTTTTAATGAGAGCTTCTTTTTTGCTATCATTTTAAATAGTTTTTAAAGTGCCATTATTTTTTTCTCCCTGTGTGTTGAGCATCCACATAAACTGGTTATTTTAAAAAGAAGGAAGCTGTAAACATACATCTTTTGAACAGCTGTAAAACATGAAAATTGAAACGACCACTCCTAAGTGCTTTAATCTGACATTCTAATTAGACCAGTAAGCCAACATGGTCCAATCACTGTCGTGTGTTTAATACACATTCACTGTGTCTTTTCAAAAACAAGATGGCAGATTAAGCCTGGCAGCCCCAAACAGCCAACAGCTGACACTTTCACTTTAGAAGCAGCCACATCTTTGATGACATATGCTAATCATTTTGATAGCTTAATGCATGAATGGCCTGACAGCCAAAGTGAAAGAATGATAATGCAGCTTGTTACCCAAAGTTTAGTCCTGTGACTCCCAGAAAAGCGACGACATTCAGCCCCTCACTTCTCTCCCTGTTTCCACTGAAGCCCTGCTTCTAGCATGCTTCAACTGCACATATGTATTCTGGGATATATGGCCGGACATAAGGATGCTCAGCTTGATCTGCAAAAAACAAATGGTGAAAGCAATAAAGCTTTACTATTAAAGATAACAGGCTAACAATTCAAAATTACAATAAGGCTGAACATGGAAATGAAGCACAAAAACAGATCAGTAAAATACTCCAGCTTTGCATAACGGGATGCCAAAATTAGTGCGGGTGAAACAAACAACAATACTTTTTTACATTCAAATGTCAGCTTTCAGTCTTTTAAATACATCGGGATGATATTCAAAAACCAACATACAACCTGACAGCTCTATTTTACATTCAGAGAATACGCAGTATACGATAAAAGAGGGTACCCTATCTCTTTTTCCATGTGTGTGGTGGTACACAGCTTAACACATGCTTCCATAAGGGTGAGCAGGAGCCCGCGTTTGGGTAAGTCACTGTCTCAGAGACATATGTTGTATGAAAAGTAATTTCGGGGACTAATACATTAAACCAAGCCTCACAGCTTGACTTTTACAAGTTGCCATTGCTGATTTTTATATAATGGCATCAGCAAATTCAATCCATTCCTTAAAACCTCAACAAGGTCCTGTGACCACTTCACAAGAGATCCAAACCTCTTTTAGCCAGTTAGCTCCTCAAAGAAACTGCCAAAGCCATTAGAAGAAGAAACTGATGAGTTAAGTTAGGCTGCCAGCATGGGACTTGCATGTTCTTCCTGTGTTTGCATGGGTTTTTTTCCAACATCCTGTGTTTGGTTAACCAGCAATTCAAAAATTGGCCTTCCATGTGAGTGTGCTTGTCTGCCGATCCCCAATTAGTTTCCTCCTTGTGCCCATTCACTGCTAGAATAGACTACAGCTTATGTGACCCAGAACTTGATAGAATGAAAATATGAATGCTTTGAAAAATTTAGTTCATATACATACAGTAAGGTTGACGAAGACTATAAAGATTCTACAAGGAGCTCTGATGAGAAGAAGGTACAGTGTTACAGTTTATTAAATGTAAAACACTTCAGCTTTTCCTGTGCCAACCCCTAATAGCTCCAGGAATCAAGGGAGCATGCTGGGCAAATGGCTTTTCTACAAGTTGCTCCAAGTAATAAGAATGGAATCTTGAAAAATTACACAAATGTCCTGCACCCACTTTCAGGTGCTGTGTGTTTTTTCTACCACTACTATTTTATAGAGAATTATTTTCTCTGCACAAAAACATTGTGTCATCATTTTTGGAAACTGCAAAAAGCTTAGATGCCTTAGGTGTGCACTGCACCACCCACTTTACTGCCATCTAAACTTGCTGCTCCTTCAAATTTACCACCATGGAACTCAAATGTCATGCAGTCGTATTTGGTGGTAGCCAGGCTCGGTGGGTAGTATTCCGCCACTTCTGCACTGGAACACAAGGTTTCTAAGACACTCAGCTCAAGCTTTTCTCACTTGTGCCCCCGACCCAGCAATTTACTGCCATTGCCTGCACATTTAACGTTAAAAGTTCTCTCATCAGACTATTCATGCCTTGAAGTACATAACTCCTAACAAAATTACAAATCTGACCACTGATCAATGAAACAACCAACCCATTTTTTTTTTAAATTCAGCAGTGCCACATAAGCTGAACATTTGACAAGGGTCGCTTGAGCGAGATATTTTGCAACAAATGAAAAGTGACCTTAAACGAGAAATCCCCAATGTGCACTTGCACAAACACCTTGCTCCCATGAACCAACCCTTCCATCTGCCAGCAACATACCTCCTCAAATTTCCAACAGGAGAAAAAGCCGAAAGCCAGGGAAAAGAAAATTAGAGAGCAAAGCACTGTGTGGCCTCAAAAGGCAGCTCCCCTGGAACCACTAAAAGCTTTATCAAAGCGGGGATGAAATGAGGTGTGAAAACGCAGCACTGAGCCCAGTGGGGAGGAGACGTGCTCCAAAAGGCTTCACTTCGTTTTTCTCCGCCTACGCCTGCCGAGAGCTGCCACAGATAATTGGGGGTTGTCTGAGAGGGGAGGGTGTTGCCGTAGGGGTGTCCGTGTGAGCGTGAGGGCTTTGTGACAACCAGGGGGAAGCTTTCAAGCACTTTCCTTTTTGGTAGCCCCCCACCCCTTTGCTTGACTCTTTTTATGACAGCATTAATCCAGGTGCAGGCCTTGTGTGCCCAGCATGCCTCTTTCTTCTCTGCACAGCTCCAGTATACCACTGGGGTCATAACTATGCTGTACTACCCTGAGGCCAACATGGGGGAAAGGCTCTGGAGCAGGTTGTACACTGGTAGAATCATCCAGGAAGCGTATGATCTTGCCATTTTCCTTAGAAAAGCCTCAAATGATGGCATATGGTTTCAGTTAGTGTTTCTCCATTTTGTTCATGCATGTTGTATGCCCAGTTTTGGAGTCTTCAGAAACCGTCACCAGTGACGAATTGACCAGCCCCAGAATATGGACTATTGCAGTTCAAAGTAAAGCTGTAGTAAATAAAAATGACAAGTCTGACTTGTTAATGCATCTCACAACAGATAAAGAAAGAGCTGAGACGCCTGCCTGGCTGCAGTCAAGAGCGCTATCATGGAGGAAACCGCTGCTCACGTCAGGCTGAGAGCAGCAAGAAAGCCCATCTCAATTATATTTCTCATCCCTTACGTGTCGCTCACTTCCTCCATCCCCTCGAGCTAAGCCTATCCAGAAAAGCGAGAGATAAACAAATGACAAGCCCACGGGGGAGCCCAACTATAAATGGAAATGAGCCGAGTTTAGTTCCTCGTCTTCCAACATTTCTTCACATTCTTTACTTTGTGCCACTGAGCTGAGGGAAGGTAGTGTCTCCTGTCGCATTCAGAGTAGTCAGTGGTGAGTAGCAGAAAACCCCACTGAATGGACCCCCTTATCTCATGGGGATCTTTGGAAAGTGACCACCTACAATTCTGCTCCAGAGCAAACAAACACAAAGGATGGACCTTAGATAGCCTTCTCTGTATATTTAAGGATTGCAACGAGCATACCAAAGATTGTCTGCCATTGGCACTATATAGTCATTCAAAAAACTGATCCACCTCAAGATGCAGAAAGACCTGGTGCTGAAAGAAGAAAGAAGAACAGACAACTGACCCTGACAAAAAAGAAACAAGGACCACTGTTTATTTAAAGAAAAAGGTTTTCCCATGGCTTTTTCTTGAGCAAGCTGTCTTACCTACTGGAGATAAAGCTGGCGCCCTGTTTCATGTCCCATTTGTTTTCTGTGTCCATAAAGAACAAAACAGCATGGCACAATTTCCTACCATGACAAAGTTCAAGGTTGACAAATTTGTGTCTCAAACCCAAAAGAAAAGGGATAGTCTGTCAATGTCCAAATAGACTATGATGGTCAGCAATTGCTCCACAAAGGCTTATGCATACACAAAGAGCGACACCCCATTTCTGACACTAAAAAGCCCAACATATCACCTGTTGGGTGCTTGATGCTTTACTGCATTCAATGTACCATTCGAAATCTGTTTAAGGAACATGGCTGAAAATAATTTCTGAAGACAGGGATGTGTACAAAAAGCCAACAGATGACATATTCTGTGACAAACGTATCGAATCACTGTAGCATTAACAAACCACTCATTTAGGTTTATATATATAAATGAAAAAAATAAAATGCTAAAAAATTCCAAAACCCAGCATTAGAAAGAACAACACCAGCATGATGTTAAAAACTATCTTCATGCCTTGTATTTGGAGCATCTCTCTACTTATGTGTTTGCAGTCGCTGTCTGCTAGTGCTCAAGGTACCACAATGACATCCTGGACTTTCAGGGTTATTTTCAAAGGCTTCTTTCATTTCTGATGTTCAGAATCAACTTCCTTGGCATATCTGGAGAGTACTACTTTTTTTGATCCCCGTGTAGTGCTGGGTTGGGGTGTGGGGTTACCTTTCAGCTAAAAGTTGGGGTGATTATGTAAGCTCTAGGTATGGTCAATAAATGAATGTGGGTCTGTGCTGGAGGGCTGTGTGCGTAAAGGCATTGTGTTTGAGCTGAATTTATTTAGCTAGGCAGCACGCCAGGCCTGCATACAACTGCGTCAGACCTGCAATATGGACAGTGATTGCATCGGTAATTTATTTCCTTGTGCCTACGGGAGCTTTTCTCATACGTTGTACTTGCAAATGCATGTGCAACTGATGCTTTCAAAGGAGTCCAAGATGTGTTTTTTTTCTTTGAAAGGACCAAAAATTCATCATTTATTGCTGCTAGTGGTGCTGTTTTAAATGAGCAGATTTGTTGCATTGCCCTGGGTGGTAGACACAATGGTTGACAGGCTCAGTACACACAGTACCTGTAATGTAAAGGGCTTTTGCATGTTTCTTGTTACTACATAATTAAATAAACAGGGAAAAAAAGCTAAACTCATAGAGCAAATGTGCGGCTGTAGATGCTTCCTTTGTGTTTTTTTTTTATATGAACCCACGTAATATGCAGCCCCACTTTTGTACTAAGAAGCTTACAGGTTCACTTCAATATACAAGTTTACCTAGCAGTTTTTGTAAACACTTCTCCTGTTTCTGTCCCATTTGCTGTTAAACCTGAGATCCCTGACTGTTTAGTGCTAAGACGTTCTCATTAAAGCAAGTATTAAAATAACAGTCGTAATTCTGGTTTCCCTGCTTAAAAGAGCCAACACGCTGTATCCTACAATTAGCCTCCGTCTTACATGTCTGCTGGTTTGACACATATTGCCTAAAATAATGAGTTGTAATCAAGAATAATCATATTTTTGCATGCCAATTGTGCGGACCCTGACTTGCTACTGTGACAATCTCACTCTTCCAGGTGAGTCCACAGGTGCTTTCTTGTTTTGATTCTATGCAAACAATCTCCTGCAAAATAATAAAACGAGCCCACCTCTGACCTGCCTGCCTCTTGCTGGCCCTTTTACTTCACTTGCTATTCTCACCCTGTCACGGTCTTACTAACTGACCCATATATTCCTTGTCAGGACAGCGAGCCATAAAAGCAGCCTTGAAAAGGAGCCTAAAGCTTTATGAGCCACACATGCTGCCACCACTCTCCGCAACATTATTAGTAGTATTTTTTTTTACCTCTGCAAATCATGAAGTGCTTATGGCAATGCTGCATAGTCTTGTAGCGCTCATCTGGAGTGGGTCAACGTATTGTGACGTATATTTAAATAACAGCTGGCCAACTACTGCTTTTGCTGCTGGTGTTTGTTCTTCCTCCAACATGTGGCTGTCACTATAATAATAAATATAAAAAGGGTACATGTGTAATGCCGAGAATCATCGAAATAAGTTGAAATATATTTGAATATGTACTTATTTTTAATTGGAATACTGATTTAACAGCCCTAATGTAGACATAATGCAGACAGTTTAGTTTTGTTTAGTTCCACTTTGTTTTACAATTTTTGTTGTTTCCTATAAAAAGAGAATTCAGTAAAATAAATTTGGCTAGGCTGCCTTAAAGTACTATTTAAAGGTCCAGCCCAAAATGGGATTTAACATGGCACCTTGTAATTTTACTATTAAATAAAGACTGTGACCTTCAGCTGGATAAATGAGTCTGAATTACAGTTTGGTGGACTGTCACCAAACATCACATCTGGCTAAAAGGAAATTGACCATCTAAAAAAGGACCCCCAACAATCATTGTCAGTATTAACAAAACCTCCATCAAACTAAAATAAAGAATAAAAAAAAACTGTCCTTCTCTTTGCTTGGCATGAATTTGGGCTGGCACCAGCCAAGCTCCAAGTGGAATGTACTTAGTTTTTTCCCCTTTTCAGTTGGATGAAGATTAATCAGCCACTTAGAGGTAGTGACATTTTCAAGCACCAGCAGTTTAGTGAACAGAGCAGACGTCTGCATCCGCTGAGGACAGAGCCGTGAAGTAGTGGATTGCACAGAGAGGCATCAAGGAAACAGTCGAGCAGTGTTTTTATTTAGTGGCATCGCTCCTCTGCAGACATGTCGCTTTTATTTTTAGGGGAGCACTGAGTCAAAGGTATCGGTGGCGCTGGCAGAAATGGTTGGCCAAACTGACAGGGCTATGAAGGTGCATGTGACTTTCAACTTGACCAAAGTGTAGTGCCCCAAATGTGACTTCATGTTACTGCCTATTTAGTGGATACATATTGGCTATTTTAGAATTGGTCTGTTCTGTGCTCATGTGACTGTAATGACTACTTAGAAGTTCTGTGTCCCTTAACTGTCCCTGCACTGGTGGCCTTTCTTTCAATGTGACAGGATCTCATCCTTCTTTGTGTTGTATGTGAGTTTGAAGCTCACTTCACATTTTAGGATCAGGATTAACATTCTGTTTTTTAATTTGCTGTTGTTCTGATCTTTCAGTTCCCATTTGTTCAAGATTGTGCTTGCCAGTTTGAGACAGCCAGCTGCAGTGTACGTTGTGAATATCTCTGTCGATCTAGTAAGCGTTTCAACAGAAGAAGTCTATGCACAGAAAGCACACGACTGAAGTTTTCTTGGATGAACTTGTGCTCTTCCATTGGCAGCATTGGGAGCATTTCTTTATCCTCCCTCTTGTGTCATGTGTATTCATACAACATTCAAAATGGTGTGCTTATTGTAAGGCAGCATTAAGAAATGGCAACCATCACACAACACAGTAGAGAAAAGAAGTGTTGGAGAAAAGCATGAGCTGCCTCTCCCATCCTCAAGCTTCCTTAAATGCAGTAGATATGTGGGGTGCAGCTTCAGTCTTGAAATGCTATGGCCACGTCAGTACAGGCCTCTGGATAAACAGCTCTGATTGGATGAACGAGAATGTGATTTTCAGCAGTTTATTAGGAAAACAAGTATTAAATGTCACCACATAACCAGTAAGGGCTTCATTAGTGTTTGCCTCTGGACACATGCTGACATTGGTATGCTGAAATTCTGTGTCTTGTCAAGTGACAGTATTTTGATGGCGCAGCAAGGCAAACTCTTCTTGCTTTGATTTAATGCAGCCATCAGCCAGGCTGCTTCCATCTGTGCAAGCCAGTCCTCATCCATCATCATCAGTGCAGGCTCAGATTACAAAGACATTACATTAGTAAGAAGAGACAGAGTGCTGCGTGTTTAAAAGATCAAGTCTCTGAAAGCAGGTGAAGCACATGTTGAGTGGAATCACTCTTCACCTGCTGTTTTCCTCCAGTATATCGACCCTCAGCCATGCTCTTCAGTTTTAAGTTCCATACTACTAACTATGTGCCAGCCAGCCTGTTCTTGTGGATCATCTCACCTGATAGCTGAGGATCTACTGTGGCCACTGTGACTACTTAGCGGAGCTTTTACCAAGCAGTGGGTGATAAGCCTATCTGACTGCACAAACCAAATGGATTGGCACATGAGCAGTATTTTTGCTGTCTCAACGTGGTGACATAGTACTAAGAAGCACTGACGTGTGAGTTTTCAGTGAGAGTATAGAAATCCAAACTCAAAGATAGAGAGGACCATTCCCTTCTGTAGCTATTGGGAGTGTTAATGCAGTACGTCATTTGCCCTTTCGAGTACTCTTCACAGAACTCGCACTGCTTTACCATTACATGACTCATTGGTTTGTCCCAGAATTCAAAAACACTTTTGAGCAAAGAAGTTCTATTTCCATTTTAATGCGCTTTACTCTCATTTCTGGTCTGTTAACTTTAGTTTTGCACATGGTCCTAACTACAATGACAACGTCCCAGTGTGACAGTGACTGCTGATTTGGCACAATGATGACTTGATTCTTGTGTATGGCCTCCTATCTGCTCTAAATACAATAGTCCGCAGCGCAGCCCCTCAAACCCCAAAGCTAATAGCGCCGATGAGCACTTGACCATATTTTTTGGAAGAGTTCCACTGTCCTCTATTCAGTTCAGTTAAAATTGTGGGCTGCATTAGTGAAGCAGTTGATGAATTTCTTTTGCTATCTGCTGAGGGTAACAATGTCTTCTGGGTGCTTTCATCATTGCTGTACATAAACTACAGCTGAGAACTGGGCAGCATCATCTCACCACTCTTTGTGCCCATTTGACAGACAGTGAAAGTGAAGATGTTATTTGTGTTCCGTACAAGCATCAGCAGCACTGCCTTAGCTGCCCTTTCCCAGCTTATGTTAATTCACAACTTCCACTCAGTAAAATGGGAAGTATGTGGCCATTAAAAAGGAGCACTTGGTGGGAAATGTTGGTGGACAGACATAATGATTTTATTCCAATAAGCCAGCCACCTCCGTTCCAGCTCATCTTCCTGTACTGCCTACAGTATTTGTCACTTAGATCTTTCTGGCATCGTAGAGATGTTCACTTTGATTTTTTCACCTTTCTTCTTATCAATGTGCACTGCTGTTTTTAAAGATCTTGGTATTTAACTTGATACCAGGGTTACAGCACCATGGCCAGTGTGCTTTTTTGGCATTCTTTTTTAATTTGATCTTGGTTTTAATATTAAAAACTTAGTTATCAATTTAGGCTTCATTTTTTTTAAAGGTACTTTAAGTTTTGCTTTACATTCACTTGTTAAGGAAAGCAAAATCGAGCTCATAGTTCATTTGACTGTCTTGTCTTTGCCTCTGTTTAGTTGGTATGTAATGCTAAGGCCCCTTTTGCCTTGAAGTGAAAAGATAAGTAGAGGGAGACGGTAAGTGGAACTGGGAGGCAAGTCTCTCCAGGGGTACGTGAAGCACACTGAACAAATTCACCAAAGCACCGCTGCTCTGTCTGACCACCTCCTTGAAAATTTTTTCCATTTTGAGATGCCATTTGGCCTGCAGGAAGGTGACCTACATCCTGAGTGGCATGCTTTGCCTCACGTCTCACCTTTCTGTGTTCATCTGTGTACTTGGCAGTGGGTGGCAGTGATGGTTCTGCACAGCTGGGTAGCTGCATGAAGGGATGCCATTGAACACTGCCTGGAAGCCTGGTGATATTTTCATTGCACTTCACAAGTTGTTTATTTGCTTAGCCGTCACAGGCCCATGGGGAAGGCCAGGCATACTTCCCAGCTGTTCTCGTATAGAGACAGAGCTGCTGCTCCTGCAGAATTTGACACGCTTTCTGCTTTAATTTCATTTCCACACCACCAGCTGATAAGTCTGCACTGGTGCCACAGAACAAGGTGCTGGGCCAGCCAAATATCTTTCAGTGTGAGCCCCGTGACCCATGTCCCTACTGTGATAAAACCTCTGAATTAAGGCATGAGCCAAACCTGGCTCTAAAAGCTGGAAAGGGTTTGTGCAAAACTGTCCATTTGAACAGCAAGGCAGCTTAATTGTGATCAAGTGTAAAAGCATGTGATGGCATTCATTTAAAAAGAAAAACAATGGAAAGATAGGAACCTATCTGAGGACTGGGCCAGCAGGACCACATCTGGCACCATGACGTGGCCTTGCTACACAAACATCACAAAAAACAGTGGCTTGTGGTCTTTGGCCAGGGTCCCAGCTGTCAGTGACAGAAGTAGGCGAAGCAGGCTCGTCTGCCAGCACCCACGCACTGCATCTCACTGACCGCTTGCTGACAGCACCGCCTTTGCCGGCACCTTGCCGGTGTCATAACAGGCTGCTCAACCTTCCAGATATAGTTTGGCTCTCGTCTGGGATTGCTCCATGCCAAAAACGGCCTACTACTGTACTGAGACATAAGTGGGCTGTAATGGGAAAGGATCTTGTGGTGGAGTAACTCCATAATTGAGGGCCTGCACGTGGCTGTCTCATACATGACAGAGCACTCGCCCTTTTGTGTCCTCCTTAACTCATTGGGTTTCAGCTGAGGAACTGAAGGCGCCACTTTATGTCCATATTTGACTCCAGGTTGTGCTACTAAATGGCTAACATCTGAGGGTAGCTTCTTTCTGTGGAGCAGAAGTACAGACCTCAAAACATTGTGTTTGCTGCTCACCTGCCTGTTTGAAGAAACAAGTCTGTGATCTGTGATAATGTCATTCAGAGATGGAATGACATGTCTCTCTCCATCTTGATCTCCTGGTATTGACACTAGATAAATTGCACCTGAAGGAGACTCTCACACTCTGACCAGATCAGGTTTATGTTGCGAGGAGACACATTTCATTGACATGCTCTCCAGTGGCCCCATCCGACATCATCGAGAACATGTGAGAAACAAAAGATCCTGTCTAGATTACAAGCAATTGTCCCTGCTGTCACCACTGGATTTTTCAAGTATTACCTTTTGTGTAGAGATGCGAGGGAGTCAGCTAATGATGATGGTAACCTGAGGTAATAAATGGACTCCTCCACGTAAGAACTGTGTTTTCTCCACTAGGCTTATGGGCTAGTAGGCTCAGGGACTGAGAAAGAAAATCTCCGAGATATGCTTTGCTTTAAAACGAAACAGCTGAGTGTAGTTCAGTTTGTCAAATGGTATTATTTACCTTTTTATTGATCTTCTGGGAGACTTTGCAGTGTGTTGGTGGGATAAATTCCAGCCCCTCCTTTCCACATAAAACAGGAGGCTTTAGCAGCTGCTTCTCTGAGCCCTGTGACCTCCATAGAGCTCCGTCGTTTTCCTCAGGGGCCCTTTTACAGCGCAAAGGAAGCTGAATCATAAAGCTTGCTAATGAATGGTGTAGAGAAGGAAAGCCGAGGGCCGCTGATGGTCCTCCAGAGGCAAGACTGGGCCCAAAGCCTTGGGCTCAGATAGCAGACATTCTCAGAGGTTGGGCTTCCTGCAGTACACTTTGAGGGCCTAAGCCTCTAGCAACGTGGCTTACATTTCCTTCATTTAAAATAATTGTATTTCCCTGCTTCCTTTGGAAACAAAAAAAGTATGTGTTTATCTTTTCTCCACCCTGCCCCCACTTACATTTGAAAGCTGCTGTGTTACAGAATAAGGAAAGTGATTTGATAGACTTGGACACAATTGCTTTTTGCAGGAAATTGGTCCTGAGGGTGGATTTGGTTGAGACTGCTAAGCAGCTAATTATAATGGCTTCATTCCTTTATAGACTTGAATGGCACAGTGTATGAAAGTCTCACTTGAATGACCTTTGAACAGTAACAGGTTCCTTGTTGTGAAGGCTTGGGGTTCTGTGTGCACAGGAGCCGCTTACCCCCAGATGTTCACTGTGATACTGCCATTGTTCTATAAACACTGAATGAAAACTGTTAACACAAACGCATTCCAACAGCTGGCTCCATGTGAGTGACAGCCAGCTTTCTGAAGTGTGCCAAGGCAGGTGAGCGCTCAATTAGAAACACGTAGGTTTGTGAGCCACTTGGAGGCCGAGCAGCAAATGTAAAAAGTTGTCTGAAATGTAATCATGGCTTAACATGTTATGTTTGTAATTATGAAGAATCTTTATTGAATGACTGCTCAGAACTGCTGGGTAGACAAATGGGGTGTCTCAAAAGAGTGGCATGTCTACTCTGCCAGTAGACAACTGACGACTGCTGTCACGCCAGCTGCTGTGGTGTGACGACCTATGCTGGCTATCCATAAGAGAGTACTTAGAAGTTCATTTACCTCATTTCCCGACACCATAAATGAAGACATAAAAATGTAATGGGTACTGAATGTATAAATTCACAAAACAGCTACATCAGTGTGTGTCCACAAAAAGAAGGATTACAGGGGTTAATTCAGTGCTGGAAAATTAGAAGGCAGCTGAGGAAGACAAAATTGTCTTTCTGACTTTTTACTATAAGAAAATGCACCTGCTTTGGACTAAAGCGTCATTTTTATATCCAGCAAAATCCGGGTCTTTGTTTGTCCGTCTTGGAGTGGATTACTGCTCTGCTGTTTTACGGCAGTATACCTCTGTTTGTCTTCATTTATTTGTTGTTCTGTATCATGGCGTCAGTTTTCTAAGGACACACCTCATATCAAGTAGAGTGGGGTTGCCAGGCCCATCTGTGCTGCTGGCTTGGGTGGGATAACGTGTAGTGTGTAGCAGTTATTCTTTTGCTAGTGGGGTTACACATTCAAAATTCTTCATGCCAGACTTTTTTGAATTGGTTTGTTAAAGAGTACTGCCCACAGTAGTGGTAATCACTGAGCAGTGTCCCTGCATGCATGCCACAAGTTGATTGGATGGAGCAGATCCTTTGTGGTTGTGTTAAATCATAAAGGCATTTGGTGGAGCCTTGCTGTCATCTCAGTTGTGTACTAAAGTGCTTGTTAAACTATCACTGTTGCTTTTCTCTTAATACAGATAATTAACACAGCAAAGGGTATTTTAATTGTTTCTGTTCTGATGTGTTGCATGCTGATTAGCACATGCAAGTAAGTATTTCACTGTGCTCCGTACACATGACATTAATGACCTTAGAACAGAAGAAGCCCCATCTGAGGAGATAAGTTAACAATGGAAACAGTAGAAGGTGGCAGTGTAGCACCCTATTAGCCAGGTCATTGTGTTGTCAGGTCTGCTTCAATCCCACTACTGACTCATTTTGTGATCCAGTGCACACTGGGTAGACACTGTTTATTACCGGAGTGGGGCTGTCTGTTTAACAGTGCATGGGCAGATGAATGAACAACGGTGAACAATTGACACCCATCTGTCCATTTTTTTAAAGTCAAGTATAGGGTCACAAGGGAATCAGGCATGAAGATAAGAGATAAAGCGCAAGGGTCATAATTTCATATATGATTGAAAACAAAAACTACAGGAAAGTGGATTGGAAGTATGGAATCAACACAATAGGTATCAAAGAGTCGTCTGAAGAATAAACAGGCAGGGCCAATCAGAAGCAGTGCAACATGAGCCTCTAGAATAGTGAAACATCCAGCATCAGAGGACTTCTGATGCCCGTTAGGTTTATATCTATCAGACAATAATGACAGGCCAGTTTGTTGTTAGGACACGCAAAGCAGAAGTAACCAACATTCATTCATTCATTAATTAATTAATAGTAATTCAACATTGGACATTGAGCTAGTGGTGGGATAATGTGTTGATAGGACAAGGCTGATAAGGGAACTCTGGAAATCCTGTAAAGATATGATGGGATCACAAAGTATTTCTTCAGTGCAAAAGAGGAAGAGTTGGACTATAGATAAGCAGACTACTGCAATAGTGCCATCTTGGAAGAGCAGTTCAGGAAGGCTTCAAGGATGTTGGCTGTGATCAATGGCAGATGTTTCAAAAAATTAAGATAAAGCAGAAGAGTCCTCAAGAAGCAGTTTGACTTTCTTAGTGTTGCATTACATTTTGCATAACACTCAGTGGCCGTTTTATTAGACCTACCTATCTAATGGCCTCTGAATGTTTTCAGTTCAACAAAGTTCTGGAAATATTACTTGGAAAGTTTGGTCCATGCCAGCTTTGTAGCATTGTGCAATTCCTGCAAATTGTTTTGGCCCTGCATTTATACTACAAACCTCCCTTTCCACCTCGTCCCAAATGGTGTATTGCAGTGAAGTCTGGGGACTGTAGGAGCCACTTTAGTAAACTGAAGCCACTGTCATACTGTGAAGTAAAAGTGTGCACATGGTCAGCTATAAAGCTGGTACTCGGCTGATATTAAGAGAACTTGTGTGCCCCTGGAAGAGTAAAATGATTGGCCCTGTCGAGGAGCAGGCTATTTGTGTTAACATGTAAACACCACTGCTTGCAAACAATGTCATGGTAAGAGTCAGTGATACGTTCTACAGAGGCCCGACCTGGAGAAAGGACACAGAAATCTGTCTTCCATGACAGTCTTTGAACAGGTGTAGTCTTAGAATATAGAAGCACATTCAAATAAAAAGGCAGGAGTGTCATATTGCAAACATTTGTCTGGTCTGAGGACATTCCTGGAAATACTGGGCCATACAGGTGGCGAGCCATGCAGAGCGCAGCCCTGGCATGAGGCACACCAAAGATCCTGGGAGTAAAGAGTTAAAGCAGCAGCAAGGCTGCAGGAATCCAACCCCTAATCAAATGTAAAAAAGAACGCAGATCTAGAGAGGAAACAGCAGATGTTACCAATAATTAGAGAACCAAAGACAAAGTGCAGATTGTGTCACAGGAAATTATATTTCCAACACTGTGAGACCATAGATAAACAGAAGTACATGGCTGAAAGTTTACATTCTTTTTTATAAGGCAAGATAAGCCGAGCCATTCAGGAGTTACAGTATGGACCATCTGGTACCAATCTTGGAGCTTTGTTTGATTTTTCTCTTTGACTGCATCACTTGTGTGCCTTTCAGTAAAAGCCTGAACTTGAAAATAAACCTGCTCTTATTCTGTTTGTGTATTTAATGGTATTGGAGTTAGTTTTTTTTTTCCTATTGTCTGCATTTAATGACATGTCGAGACCTAAGGAGGAAGTGTGGTTATTGTGCCATGGGCCACATGATGTGAGGTCAAAGTTTACAGAGGATAACCACATGGAATTGAGGGGGAGGGGGCTGCTTAGTGAGAAATGAAACAAAGCAGGTGCTTTTTTCTACAGTGAATTCTTTCATGGATTCTGAGCTAAACAGACACAGGGGCACAAATGGGGTGCTGGGTCTCTGTTTTAAGGAAGAGTAACTTGAGGGCCTTCAAGTCTGTTACCTTAAGTGCAATGACTTCACACTACAATGGTGCCAGTGGCGTTAGATGGCAGTGGCAAGCCCTAAAAGAATTTGTACATCCTCAAGCTGGCATGTGGGGTGTCTTTTCCTAGCCCAGGAAGCCAACCCATCATCACAGTGGCACAACTAATTGGCAACCGCCAGTCTACCTAAATAGCACACATATGGGGTGCTGTGTTGAAACCCTATGCAGATACGTTGGGATTCTCTACAGACAGTGACAGGGCACAGGATTTGCATCTAGCAGGGTGCACTGGTGGGTCAGCAAAGTGGAGACATAAGTATCTGCCTGCCTTGTGTAGCACGTTTGATGCATGCCTCGAACTGATCCATTTCAAGATCAGCAGCGGATTGCCACTCGGGTCGAGACGTGTTCCTGTAGTGTGCTAATTAATGCCATGACCTCCAGCCCCACGTGGTTCAAATGACTAGCACAGGGCTAGCCGTTTTTTGTTCCATCTCTCAAACTAATTGGATTCTTTTAAAGATACCCCTTTAAAAATACAGCTATTTGAGTTGTGTGCTTTGTATGTGTTTTACGGGTGCCGTGAGCACACTTTTGTGACTGACCTATAAACTATTTATGCTGGTTTTCTGACAGTGATTGTTCTTTTCTTCAAATTGGTACCACCAGTTGTTTGATACACCTGAGAGACTGTGTATTTGTGTATAACTAATGTCATTTGTTTGTCAGTATAAAGGAGCAGCCCTGTTGTCCTAATGGGGTTACTATCTCCGTTTTTATGATTTATTTCTGAAATAGTTTTTTGGATTGCATGCAGAGATGTACAAGTTTGGTGTTTTAATTAATCAGAATTGAAGATCTGCTGCCCACGTTTCTCTCATCTTTGTGCTTCCTTTTTGTTGTTTTTTGCAGGCATCTGATGTTGGATCAGAGAAACTCTTCTCTCCGGCTTCCAGCAAAGGTAAGACTGAGGTTTTCCAGACCCCAAACTGTCTTGCTGGCATATCGCATTGTATTGTTACACCCTTCCTCCTCTGTACTTTTGTTCTGTAACACAGTATATGGAGAAGATGATGTGGCCTGGACATTAGGTTAACAAATGCACCAGCCACTAGTGTACTTGATGGCTTTTGTCTCAGTTACTCACACAGTAAGGTCTTCGCACCCACAGATCTAACCCTTGCAATGCCATCTTAATCTGAACTGGAAAGCTGCTTTTTAGTTCAGCTGGGATGGATTAAGTGGGAGTTGAGGAGAGTGGGGGTGCTTTGAGTTTGTAACTACAAAACAAGGAAAAAATCTCTTTCATTTCACCAAAATTTCCAGGCCCTCTGGATCAATGCAAGGCACAGACTGAAACTAGACGTAACTTTTTAATCCTGAAGAGGCTTTATTGTGGCTTTTTGTTGGCTGTGTCCCCGTTCTTTGAAAGTGGGTGCAAGCTGTTATAGAGTAGGCCTCAAGTATGCAAGACTGCACGTTGTGTCAATAGAAAGACTGCCTGTGCAGCCCAGGCCTCAGGCTCTTCAAACCTTTGTGCTGTCAATGATTATTTGAGGCTCTCCGTGCATATTGTGGTTTTGAGGTGAAGTAGATGTGCTTCTGTGTCTTCCCTGATAATAAAGGTACTGTTGGGCCACATCTCAAGATGTGACACATGCAGAGACAGGACCCACATGAAAGTACAAAAAACAAACCATACAGATATTTGTCACATGATTCTTTGCTGTTTTGTGGTGTATTCAGACATTACCTTTGGGTTTGTGTCCCATTGTGCCATTAACTCTTGGTGTGATATATACTACTAAACATTCAAGTCCAAATGCTTATACGCCTCGCGGAGCGAGACGGCACTTCTTAGTCCATTACCTACAGTTCTCTCCCACTGATGGAATACCACATTTGTTCTTAGTCCTTGTGGTTACACTGTTAACTCTTTGGGAGATGAACTAAAATACTGTAACATTTTTAGAAACAGAAGGAACTTTGTGTATTTATTTATTCAGTGGGAATCTTTAGAACTGAATATCAATATAAATTCCACTAGAATTCTTTGCAAATTGGAATCTAAAAAAAGAAACAGGAATTACAAAATGAACAAAGCCATACAATTGGAAGTTTGGAGATGTGCTAATATACTGGTGGGACTATAGTGCCTGACCGTATGTGTAAGGTGACTGTTGAGGTCCATCTTGGGCCCCGTCCACACCACTGTGTTTAAGTTTAAAAACACAGATACTAGTCTCCGTTACTGCCTGTCATCCACACCACCCCGACGTTTTCAACCCATGAAAATGGAAACTGCTTTCCAGGGCTGCATACTTATGAAAAAACAGCCTCAGTGTTGTAATGCATGCAAACAAAGACTCTAATCGTGCTCTAATTTGTTTGTGCTTATTTCACGGTCTTGGATCCTGGTGTTTACAACTTCTTATTCTCTGATTGGTCGCTCTTCATGGAAGAAAACTACATTCCAACATAGCAGGAATAAAATCGTTGCTATCTATGGTGCTTGTTATGTTGCTGACTTGTATCCATCTAAGTTTCATTTTTGTACAATTTGAATGCTACGTATATGCACAAAAGGCAAATAATTGACCGGTTACCACAGTTTTGCAGTGACACCACAGGATTTTTCCGTTGGCGACAACATGTCCAGTGTAGGTGAACTGCTATATCCTGTATGTTTTTGGTTGTTTTAGTGTGGATGGAAAGATTTGATGAAAGATGAGAAAGTGCTTTTGTGGGAAGAGATTATGTTGGTTTTTAAACACGATTTTTAAACGAAAATGTAGAAGTGTGGATGTAGCCTTAGTTAAGAACCATTTTTTGCTCATATTTTTTGCACCGGTGCTGTGACCCCATGCTCAGTGATTTGGTTTGTCACCCTGAGTAGGAGGTGTTGATTGATGAATTAGGCAGATGCACTGCACTCCTCTTTTTTTGAAAAAGTCACCTCACATAAGCTGATGTGTACATCACTACTCCTTTTAATTTGCTCAACAACAGTAAGCCTTTACAAGCTGGGTGACCAGAACTGGTGGTAAGCTGAAGACAATGAATGCAAAAGCCATCTTAGTTGTTCACATTCCTTTGGCCAGATCCCCTCAATGGCTGTGGTTTGCAGAGATACCCTGATTTGTCTGAGACATGTACTGTATGTGAATTCTTGTAATTCCACCTCGGTGCCAACAGTCAGCAAGAGACAGACTCGACTGAAGATAAAAGCAGTTGTGGTAACTTGGATGTGGGCAGGGGCATGCTGTGGAACACAGATGTTTCATTTGATCCTTAAGTAAAAGCTGGAGGAAAGATTAGGGTTTTGGAAGGCCTGTGAAACAGAAATAATGAATAATATTTTAAAATAAGAATAATGGGAGCCTTTCCAAACTCATGAAGTTGCTAATGTTAGTGGATGTACATGTGGCAATGCTTGCCCTTATCTGAGTACAATGTGCAGCATCTGAAATATTCCACCCTATCTGATCGTTTGGCATTTTACGTACAGTTGGTTAAGAGAAGAGAAAAGGGCGCCCACACTTGTCTGTGTGGAGATGTTAAGAGATGGCGAAAGTCTTGCCTGAAGTTTTGTTGTTGTTTGTTTTTTTTTTTTTTTTGGCCCGCTTTCTTCTGAGCTCCATTTCGCTTAGTGGTCTTGCCAATGCAGTAAAACAGCAGGGGTTGGGGGACAGTGATTTTTATATAGCTGGTTTGTTGTGGGTACCTGGAAGGTCGCCTTTGGGACAGAAAAGAAAGATTGCAGAAAACCCATTTTGAAGTGGATTTGTGCCCTTGTAATCCTGATTAATTTTGACCCGTTGTGCTCATTTTAAACAGCGCATTACAGCGAGCGTGAGCACAGCAAGCTAGAGGCGAAACGAAGGGCTTAGCGGCTTTGCAAGGCTTAGCAGCAGATGGCATTTTAAGCCGGACTTAATAAATTGTTTCCATTAAACTTAGCAGCCCACACATACAGGATTAGGCCAAGGAACAAAGAAAGGGAAAGAAAGGAAAACTGCCATAAAGGCGAGTAGTATCAGCAGCAATAATTTCAACTGTTCATTAATGGCTGAAGGCTGAAATAGTGTAGGTGTTGGACCACATGAACCTTCACCAACCCCCCCACCATCCAACCCATCCCAATTTTTTTTTTTTTTTTCTTTTTCCTAAAATAACTGGTGCTCACTGCTCCTCATGACAGGCTTTCTCTAGCGCACAAAGGCCCCTGTACTTTCGCCACATTTAATCTGCTGTGTTTGATCAGTCAACTACAAGTGTAGGGTAGGCTTTTGAGTGAAAGTCTGATCTGTTCACTTACAGAAGCAGCATATCTTCCTTGCTTCTGTTTTTCTGGCATCAATTTAAATATCACAAGCAAGACTTCCACTTTTATCTGAACCAAACCACAAGATAGAAAGCACGCAGGCCGCCAATGACGGACACAGGTGGGCAAGGAGTTGAGTATACGTGCTCCCTGTATACTCTACAGCACTACTGTTTTTAACAAACTGAGCTTAATGCCAGCATTTTTTCCAGCATTTAACAAAGCTAGTCGCTTGTTTGTTTATCATCTGCTAATTGAAAAAGCATCACCACCTAATTGTGAGCAGCATTTTTAGAAATGAATCAGTATAATTAGGTAACAGCATCTATTGACTTGCCTAGAGCAATTAAAAAGGCAGCAAAACAGAAGGAAACGTTTGCCTGCTTGGCTCCTTCCCATTTGCTTATCGTCCAGTTGGGAATTTTAAACAACTGGACAAAGTGGGCCTTATGTTTGGCAGGGGGAGGATGTGTTCGGCCAGGTGGTGATGAGTGGATTAGAGCCCACGGTCCACCTCATGTCAGATGAAGGTGTTTGTCAGTCATAAAGGGAGGAAGTGATTTCTCACCCTGCACCCTTAGTTCCTGAAGGTTACTTCTGGTTTCTCACAGTTCTAACAGTCGTCATGCACAGCTAGTGCATGTCCTGCAGTTAGCTGGTGAGTTGTGATCGGCTTACCTAATGATTTGTTTTGGTAAGACACCGCTGTGTGTGGTTGTGCATACTGATCCTACTTGATCCTACTTGATATGAAAGAAAAATCTTTTAAGATGTATTTATTATTTTATCCTGAATCAGCTTTGCAACTACCATAGCACCGTTCAGCGAAGACAAAATAAATAGCATACAGCGGCAGATAAAAACTCTTGTTTAAATATTAATTGAGCCATCACTGACAAAGATTGCTTTTTTGATTTAAAGCTGGAAACAAGCTGCAGGAGACAAAAAGCAATTACTGAAGTGGGAAAGCAGTGATCTGTCTGTACCCCTGTAAACCCCCAGCCTCCCGCGCCGGTGCCTGCTCCACAGTACATGCACCTGTTCTGACAAACCAGACAAGGTGCACCTTGGCAGGCCACACACCCACATCCTCGGCTTTCAAAGTCAGGAGCCCAGTCACATTTTTTTATGCTGTTCTTTAAGTGGACAATAGGTTAGTGCCTTTGGTACTTTGTGACTAAACAGCAGAAAAGCTGTTTTTATGTAATGGGATATTATTTAGCTAATGTTACCTAATCCATAGCAAAGTAAGGGTATCAAGATGGACTTTATTCTGTGATTGCTCAGAGCACATTCTCCCAGATGGTCGTGGCTGGATGCCCGTGGGACTTTATGGCCCATATTCACCCCTACTAACTGTAAAGAACAAAATCAAGCTAAACCTGATGCCTCTTCATGTGTTCATTTTAATTTGGGAATGCTACAGTCAGTCCATTGCAGGGGGTTATGTTTTTGTTTGGGTGTTTTCATGGTGTTGATGGAGGGGAGAGGATCAGTGCATTTAAAGCTCAATGGCCTTGGCAGCCTTGCCTTGTGTGGCATAGTGCCTGATGAAATTTTGTGGGTTTTGATCACCCAAACTGTTGGCTTTTTTTTTTTTTTTTTTTAGTTGCTTGTTTAACACCACTGAGCACTTCTTTGCTTTGTTGTCTGGGGGGTTCATTTCCAGCTAGCTGCATCTGAATTCTTAAAAGGCAGTTACCTCTGTGCTTGGGCACCTCTTTTCTGCTTGTGAATGGTAAGGATGCCCTTGGCTAATATTGCAAGTGAATGGTGCACTGTTTTTTTTTTTATAGCAGGTTTTCTGCCCGTGATGTTTATGGTGACATACTGCCCGAGCCCCAGAAGGACAGACAGTCAGAGCTGCACTGATTCACAAAGAGCATGATGGTGCACGCTCGCTGATTGATTTCAGATATGACCAGTAATTGCTTATTCTCATAGCTAATCTCCTCTTGAGGGGAAAACTGCAATGGCTAAGAACAGATTTCCCTTTCTTAGGTTAGGGATTTCTCAGGTCCTGTTTCTTAAGATTTTTTACACTTTTCACTTTTTTTTTTTTTTTTTTTTTTTAATATTACAAAGACCTTTTAAGAGCCGCCCATAAGATGTTTTTATGTGTCAAGGTACAATGAGTCCACTTGTTGCTTTTTTCACCTCACATATTCATCTTTATTGCAGTTTTCACATTGCCAATTAGTGGAACTTCTATTTTTGTATTTTCTAATGCTTCTAACTTTTGGAAGCACATTTGACGTACACGAAAAGAAGAGTGAATCAGAAAGCGGTGAATCATGCCATGCGGTTGTGTCTACTGTTTGCTTGTCTGCTTTGATTTAAAGAGCAATTTATTCTGTCATATGTGGCACTGTATGTTTTAGAGGCTGCGCAATCTAAATGTTACTTTCATCAAAACATTAAAGTGAAGCTTTTAAGAAAATATCTTCTGACAACAAAAAGCAATGTGAGGCCAGAAAACTGCAGCCGATACAGTGACAAGTATATGAACGGTTTAAAAAAAAAAAAAAAAAAGAAATGAGACTAGAAAATAAAAAGCCTCTGTATGTATTGTATGTAAATACAATTAATCCGTTCCAGACCATACAAGCTGTATGTAAATATATATTTTTTTAAGATTTTTAAGCACAAAAATAGGTAATTATACCTATTGTACCTATTATAAATGTAAAAACATTGAATAACACTGAGAAAACTAACCTTGCAAGAGTTCACGCTACAGCCTTACGAACCGCTCTCTGTAAACACTTTTTTTAATGAGTTTTAAGCACAGGGAAAAAAAATGAACATTTGAAAAATCCGTAATTTATACAAAAACTAACCATAACCAACCAAGAAAACTAACCTTGCATGAGTCGAGTTCTGGCATGAAGGAAGTGAGGAGGAACTGGCTGGAGAGGAGATTACAGTTTTGAGGTAAAGTCTGTGAAGATGCGGGTTCGCTGCATGCTCCCATCTCGCTTCCGGGAGCCCTTAATCCCGTCACCGTTGGTAATGCTACCGATGAGCACGACAGTGAGGCACTACAATGGAGCAATCGGATGGTGCAAAAAGTGCCAAGTGCTTTTATTAAAATCAACAAAACAACAATCAAAAACAAAATCCAAATTAAAGTGCAGTGCTTTCAGAATCCTTCAATAAATAAAAGATCCCATAAAAACAGAAGTGAAGTGGAGGTTAAAATCCAATAAAATCCAATAAAAAAAAGTCTTCATTAAATACAACGAGATTAAAACAATGCTCGAATCAGTCTCTTTAAAAACAAGCCCGGTGCATTCTTTAACTGCCTTCTCACACTCTCTCTCTCTCTCTCGCTTGCTGCACAGGGAAAGACTGAACATGTGCAGAAATCATCGGCGCGTACAAACCGGAAGGGAAACTGGCTTGTTCGTCACCCGAGTGTGTGGTCGTGAACAGATGCAAAAGTTTGCAAACGTTTTGGTCGTAATCCGAGATGTTTGTGACCTGAGGTTCCACTGTATGTGAGTGGCTAATGGAAGAAGATGAATACTCATGGCCGTCTAAAGGGTCTGTGAAATAAACAAGTGGAGGGCGCCATAGCAGTGGTCTTTCCCTGGACACCGTGACTTTCCACATTTTCTTAGATTTCACTGCGCTCTGTAAATACTGGCACATTAAGTTCAAAAGTGCACTTTTTTTTTTTTAACCATATTTAGGTTACTCTGACTTGACAAGTCTGATGCAGGAATACAGAATATCACCTCATTTCTCCATTCCAGTGCATGTGTGTTTTATCTTTACAGAATAAATCCTTTTTGTATCCTTTCTATCCTGTTAAGTATTAGGGACATGGCTGCCAGGAGCTAAAAGAGCACTGAATATACAGTTTGATTTATCCTTTATTTTTTAGAAAAATACTACAGAATTGTGCATGAAGGAAAGTAAAACAAATTGGATGCACAGATTGAACCTAGTAAATCCAGAAATTTGGAAGAGAAGCCAATGCTGAATGAATAAAGGTATTAGGAAAGCAGCCACAACAACACCACCCTCCAAATTGCAGGGGTGAAGGTGTCTGATGAACATTGTTTGGAGAAAACTACAACAGCTGAATTGTACATGCTTCATTCACAGTGAGATGCTGCAGGGCTCCAGAGTAACGTGCAGCATGGAGATGAAACAAAGGTAAACCTGACTCGGGTGATGGCAAACTCAAGATTGGCCTTATTTGCACTGATAAGACCAGTCATCATAGCAGGGAACAGACAGCAAGCAAAAAATGCTGCCACTGCAGCTAAGGAGTCCAACAGGGGATAAAAAGGAAAATAATTAACTGTTCAGTCAGTGATTTCAGGCCAGTTAATAAGCACAAGTCTGGACTGACCTCAGAAATCCTCAAAATTAACTTTAGCCAAGAAAGACTGTGGCAAAGCAGAAGAACAAAGGTGGCGGTTGGTGTACTTGATGTGTGCAAAGGGATCTCAATAATAAAGTTTTACACACATTTCTATAATAATTTATATTGGTTTTGTTCTACTATTGAAGCTCACCTTAAATTGGGATGAAATGTACTTGAACTGAACTTGAACTTGAACTTTACTGCCAGACAACATAGTTGCTAAGAGGTTTTCTTGATGCTACATTGTTAAATGTAACAGTCCTGGTACACAGAATAAAACAGCACAATATACAGTATGTGACACCATCACAACATTACATACAGTAAACACACATATATAAAACAGTGAGTAAAGCAAAATTGCACTCCCGCCTAGTAATATATATCATTTATATTGAATGGAAGAGAACAGATGAATCATAAACTGTGTTTAACCCTAGTGACTGCAGAAGGAAAAAAACTTTTTATGCCAAGTAGTTTGTCTTTAGTGACTGCTAATGTTACCTCAGCAGTAATAGATGATAGACATGGTTGCCTGGGTCAGTGTAGTCTTTGCTTGTTTTTCCAGCTCATTTCCTGACCCATGAGAGTCCTGTTGCAGACTTACAATCTTGCCTGCAGCCTGAATAACCTGCTGCAGTTTATTTCAAGTGAGCTGATGCAGTGCCATACCAAAAATGCTATGGAGAAAGCGAGGACACTTTCAAAACCACCTCAAGTCTGCAATCTTGGTGTTATCTTTGACAGTAACCTCTCTTTTGAGAAACAAGTAAATTCTGTAGTCAAGAGTTGCCTTTTTCAGCTTCGTCTATTAGGTAAGATTAAGCCTTTTTTATCTTCTAAAGATCTTGAGAAAGCTACTCATGCTTTTATTTTTTTCTCGCCTTGATTATTGCAATTCGCTGTTTTCTGGGATTAGCAAATCCCTGATACGCAGGTTACAGTTGGTCCAGAATGCTGCTGCTCGTTTTCTGGTTGGGGCAAGAAAGTCTGACTCTGTTTCTCCTATTTTAGCTTCTTTACACTGGCTGCCTGTCGGTTTTCGAATTGATTTTAAATTCTTGTTGTTAGTTTTTTAATCTTTACATGGGCTCACTCCTGCCTATTTATCTGAATTGTGTGCTTTATACCAGCCAACCTGTTCAGCTAAAACCTGTATTGCAGATGGTCTGTTTGATTAAAGTGGCACATAGTCTCCAATTAGAATGACAGACGTAAATTGTCTAGGCAGGCAAAATGGTTTGTAATGAATTGTCAGAAATTCCACATGAGGTGAGTAGCTTCTTCCCAGCACTTCAACATCATTGTTAATAAACAAACATACTCCGCCACCTTTTTGTTTGTTACAGAGATCATAACGCTGATCTGCTCTAAAAAAAGGTTGTTTCTAGGAAGATTGACAGCCTTGTCATGGTTAAATCAGTCAACCAAGTGTCAGGACGACACAGCTTTGAAGTGAGTGAGCTTTTAAGTAATTGGTGCTCATCTGTTGTATTGCACAACATGTGGATGTTTAAAAGAAGCATACCTGCTAGTGGTGGGCAAAAGTTGCATCTCCTGAAACAGAGGGGGCCCAGCTTTGTGCCCCTGCCTTCTTCCATCAGTGCTGTTTATGCTCCAGCCAAGTCTCCACCTTCCTACACGATTCGCTCTCCCGTTTTACTGAGGGGCACCTGTGCACCCCTCTGCTTTAGTGTCCTGCTGCAGTAAGATCAAAAGTGTGGCTACAAGCACTGATGTTTAAGCTAGAAAAACTGACAAGAATCCATTCAGCATCAAAAAGCAGTAAATCAGCTCAGAAAGAAGTTAAATGATGAACTACATTTACAAACAAAAGCGTCAAAACTAACAGAGACAGGAACACCCCATCACTTTCCTTCAGTGCCGTCTTATTGGGAGAGTGGGTTTTATTCTGAAATGTGCTCTTAATTTTGCTTAAACACCAGAAAGAAAAAATATGAAAATTTGTCCCTTTTGTGATTCTTGTTTTTCATGCCAAATTTAATTTTGCAGACAGAGAAGTCTCGTTTTCATCACACTTAGATACATTTATCTCACTGTAGACGTCATTTTAACATACTGACCAGAGACTAGTTTTATGTCAAAGCTCCACTGGTGTGTTCCTTAGTACAGCAGGTTTGTCTCTTAAGATTTTCCTTTTCTGGCACTTTGTCTGACTGTTAAAACTGATGGTGTTACATTGATCAGCACCTGTAGGTCATTTTCACTTAAGGTCTGAAGTTTTAATTAACTTAGAAGGATCAAAGGGCCATCTCCACTGGTACATTTTTGCATACTTGGAGGTACCCCTGTTTTTATTACTAACTATTTCGGGAGAAGAAATGAAATATTGTCTTTTCCTAACTCTAAATCACCACCTTGAAAATGAGAAAGGCACGAAACACAAATAACTAAGCATCCACTGCCAGCTGCATCTTTGTTGTCAGATGCTGAGCTTTGTTCTGCCTGCCGCTCGTCCCAGGCTTTAATAGAATGAATGTTCATGTGCCTTTCAAACAGCAAATTCGGATTGTATGGAGCTGGAAGACCAAGAGTGAATGCCAGAAAGGCAAAGAAAGCATCTCTCCTTTGCACACCGTGAAATGCAGTGGCACTTGTTACCTCTCAGTTTTCAATTTCACAGTATTAAAGTGCAAAGTGCACTTTTGTTATTTTTTAATCTAACTTTGTCTTGTACATACGCACGAGATAAGGGTTATCCCGTAATTCTTTTCACTGTGTGGTTCAAAGCTTCCATAGTAAAGTCAGTTCCATTTCCAAGGTTAGACAAAAGTCACTTGAGGCGGAGCTGCTTCTTTGTTGTCAACTTTACTGGATTGTCGCATTTTGCCTTCTCCACATTGAGCTCATCGAGTTCTGAGTTATGTGGACAGTTTGAGAAACAAAAGGTTGGATTACAGACATCTTATGTTGCTGAAATATTTCAACTCTTTGTACATTTATGTAAATGACCAATGGCAAATACCAAGAGAGAAAGCTTTCAGCACGAGCCACCATGCTTACTGTTACACTAAAGTGTAACCAGTAATTGTTTGAGCATGAAGAAATAAATAAAATCGACAGGGTGTGCCCCTGAATTGCTGGATTGTCTTGTTTTCATTGACCTAAGTAAGTTAAGTTAATCCTATGCATTTAACATACCTGCTGCTGGAGGCGGGGAAAAAATCTATTGTCTGACAGCGGAGGAAGCCATGTGTGTGTGGTTTTTGTTTTGAGTTTTTTTTTTTTTGTAAGCTGTAGTGAATAATATAATAATAAGAGGAGATGTTCTGGGGCACAATGGAATAGCTAGCAGTGAATGTACTAAATTGAATTTCAAAAAGACAGATTTAAAATCACAAAGCCTTAACAACTCAGTTGTGACGAATTTGCAGACGTGTGGACAGCTGAAGAGACCAGGCCTTGTGGTGCAAGTATAGCTCACTGCATGCACTGCAAGTTTAGAGTGAAAGTTAGAAGCAGGAGGAAACCCACCAGATGCTGAGGGCATTGGGTGTGCAAGGTAGAGATACAAGTGCACGAAAATGAAACATTGTAACACTTAAACTGTGAGGTCAGTAGTGTACTTGAATTAAAGAAATCCCACAAATTAGAGACAACTGCTTTAGAAAACTTTGCATACAGAAAAAAATGTTTCTTTATTTTTGTAACCCCTTAAAAGCTCAATTTGTATCGTTTTGAAGACCAAGACTGAGACCGTTTTCAAACACACACCACTGATGCTAATGCCCAGTTGTATCAGCAGTCACTCCAAGTACACCTCACTACACCGTGAGGGCCTGAACTCAGCTTTAGGTGTCGGACGGAGTGACCAGTACTTGTGCGCTCACATGCTGCACTTCACTCTGCACACTGTGTGTCAATCAGCACCCCAGAAATGTCATGACATTGTTGGTAAAGTTCAAGGCTGATCACAAGGCCATTCCATTCAATGTGAAACTTGAAGCAACAGCTTCTTTATTTACTGTTAGACTAATTGCATCAGTGTTTTAATACGTTATATGTTTGATGTTATTTGAACAAACATGGAGGTCATTCTTGGGGTTTATTAGTCTGTTTCATGTAACACATATCACAAAAATTCTGAGAAAGAGGGCTTCAGAAGTAAATTAACTTCATCAAGTGGGGGATGCCGAAAACAACTTTTAGCCAGGAGTGCCCAAAGTAGACAGAGATTGTATGTAAGCTACAAACCCATCCACTGGAGCTTATCCCAGCAAGCATTAATCAGGAAGAATCCCTGGCCAGGGTGTCAGCACCTCGCATGGTGAATACACACACACACACGGACCAGTTAAATAATCGGAAGTCACTGCACACCAGTGAAGCTCTCTTTCCCATCAATTTAACAGGAGAACGGCCTGACCCTGGTAATAAACAGAGCCTCTCTGTTGCACCGTCAATGGTCATGGGTTTTGCCAGAGAAGTGTGGGGCTCACTAAAATGCTGGAGCTTCGTAAGTCAAACCCCAAAAGCAGATATTCATTTTGGATTGTGTGCCATTAGCTTGATGATAAGATATTTCTAGGCTAAACATTCATTACACTGCACCTTATGAGAAAGACTCGGGAATCCTAGAGGTCCGGCCCCGTCCTGCACAGAGATTAGCACAATCACAGGGTACAAGTCAAAGAATGTTATACTTGGGATACAGGATTTCAGCCCCTTGGGAGGCCACAGCTGCAATTCTCAGTGCAGCTTTGCTCCCCATATTGCACAAAGTAGTTAAAAGAAAGTCCAGAGATGAAGAACTGTAAAGCTGATTCCAGGGATATTAGGGACTAGCTGTGTTACGCTGGGGAATTTCCAGAGACAATGGGCCTCAGTTATAGTGCTGTCAGTTAAACGGCTGTACCAGAAGTGCAATGTAAATATCAAAGTACTTTTCTGTTGGCAACATTTTGTTAGCTTCCTACCAATAACTACCATTATTGGCAGGCAGTGTGGTGTAGCGGTTAAGGCCTTGGACTTGGTTGTGGGTTTAAACCCCACTACTGTCACTGTGTGACCCTTAGCAAGTCACTTGACCTACCTGTACTCCAATTGGAAAACCAAAGGAAATGTAATCATAAATATTGTAAGTCACCTTGGATAAAGGCATCATCCAAATAAGATTTCTTAATAATATTTTTAGGTCGCTAGAGCTACTTAACATACTTTAGAACATTATATACATAATTTTCAATAGGAAAACATTTCCTGCATTGGATCAATTCCTGCTTTTCCTAGCAAACTGACCTTAACTTTTGTTGATGGTCACAATCTCAAAGGACAGCAGATTCTTTTGGTTTGAAACGGGTAATCAGTAGGAGTGATGTGAAATTAGTGTATGTGTTATTATCATTATTAGATTTTGTATGATTTTCATTTGTGTTTGCTGTTCACTCTTTTTTTGTGTTTTTCATTAGTTTTAAAATCCGCAGGTATTAATATTGTCGTGTTTGGGCTGGCAAGAAATGACCGGGTGTCTTTACCCATTTCATTTGTAATTCATATCCAGATTCAAAGTATACTTCAGTATGATTCAATACTATACACATACACATCTAATTTACCTATGTGGGGGGGGGGGGGGCGGGTCAGCAATCCTCAGTGGTAAACCACATGAAAACTTTACAGAAGGCATCCAACACCAGCTTTGCTCAAAGGGGCCCCATTAGTTGAAATTGTGAACTTTGACTGAGGGACAAATAGGCAAGTGCAGAGATGAGAGAGAACTGCTGAGAGGGCTGAAGTGGTTTTGGGCATGTGAAGGGACAACTGGAGAATGACTAGATGAAGACAGAGGAGCCATGGAAAACAGACCAACAATTAGGGAAGCAAGAGTCCTCTCGGAGTAGAAGCAGCCCATGGCTATTGAGTTGAACAGGTAGCGGCAAGTGATTGTTGAGTGAAGATTGGTGCTTTAATGGGTGTCCAGTGCTGCGTGCTCTCAGACAAACTGAAGTACCAAAAAAAAACATCTTTAGGTGTCTTTTTGTGGACTCTCTTTATTTTTCTGCTTCATAACATAGGTAAATATTTCAGGATACCATGGGCTCCCACTGATCTTGAGGTGCTGGTTTCCAGTTGGAGATGTAAAAATGTGCTGTTAATCTGAAAGATTAGACATTCCAGACCTAAGTAGCTTCTGTACTTCCAGGGAAGTGAGCTCTAAAAGAAGCAGTCCGAGTAAGAACATATTAATTAATGGTAGCAGCTGTTTTAAACAAGTTATGTGTGTATGTGTTTGTTTTTTTAACCCGAGATCTTTCTGCCTCATCTCAAAGACATTTTGACTTTAAATTATTCCCGTCCGGGCGTTTTAGCTTGTATAGCTGAGTGTATCCTACAAAGGACTGGACTGGCTGCTGGGGTGAGCACTGTCCTCCCAGAGATCTTATGTAGCTAAGCGGGTGGCTAGCTGGATGGCAGTAACACTGAAGGTTTAAGGCGGGTGGTTAGTTACCTTTCCTTGAAATGTGGGGCAGTAGAACTTCTCGTGTCTTTTTATGGCCCTTTGTCTTAACACTGCAACACACACATAACTGCCCATTGCAGTCCTTTTCCTTGCAGGGATAGCAGGGTTCAAGAAAGGGAAGCAGATTTGTGAGTTGCACTTAGTGTGATAATAAATAGTGTGAAAAATGTAGAAATACAAAACATAAGCCCTGCTTTGAAGCAGCAGATAAACTTGAGTGAAAAAGGGACAACAGTAACTGGTGGTGAGCAAAGAGGATAGGAAAACATGGAGGAACAGCGTGGTGAGGAACCTGAGCTAAGGTTTGGGTCAAATAGGCACAGTCCTGTAGGTCACAGGTCGTCATATGGTCCCCCGCTACAGCCAGACGTGAATGGGGTCAGCCAAAGGGTTAATGTCATCAGAGCTTGGGCTCTTTTTTAAGTAATGAAGCCTATGGATGCTTTAGTATTCTATCTGCCTGTTTTTTTGCAAAGCAATTTCAGGTCTTGTGGTCAGCAATGATTGTTTGATATACAAGAAATGGAGGCAGCCCTTGAGAGCCAGGAGATCATATTAAGGCCTGTGTGCCAGATTAGACAGTAAAGAATACAATAACGCTCTGTTGATCTTGTAGCAGGTGCACTTCAAGAGAAAACACTTGGATATTATATTTAGTACCACAAAGCCATCTGTGTCTCTGCAGAAATCGTTTCCAAAACTTTAACAGTTTTCCCTCGCCTATGGCTGAAGTGCTACTCACTCTCCAAAGATCTGTAACTGAATTTATCCTTCTGTCCTTCTGAGAGACGAGGAGAAACTACTTGTTTTTCCTGCTGTCAGAAGATGTCATTTGTGAACCGCAGCCATTTAGGAATAATGTGCTTCATGGCTTTGTGTTGAGGAGAGCTGACTAAATCCTCTTCCTCTGCAGAAAGAGGGGCTTGCTTTGTGCCTTTTGGTGAAAAGAACATTTTGGCTTAGCTCTTGCACGTCACTCTATAACCGCGAGAGACAAAGGTAGCAGAACGTTATTCTGCAGATTGTGTCTTTGAGATGTCCTAGAGCAAGCTTACCGAAGGAATGAGCCTTTACTGTGTGTACAATGAGGTGACGCGAGCAGACGTCTTATATAAAAACCAAGGGCTCAAGTGCTATGAAACAGGCAAGTATCGAGTCAATTGATAAAATACATCCATACATTAAGCTGGCTTTCAAAGTAAACCAGATCACAAAAATGGTAATTCATTGTCATAATGATGTCACCTCCTGCTAGATGAATAACTTCATCTTGCCTCCTTCTAAGAAGTGTGTCCAGTTCTGGTACAACAAAGAAGTGAGCTGCTCTGGGGTGATGCTGGTCTGTCAGAATTCATTCAGCCAGCCAGAAATTCTGCGTTTTGTGTGCCCAACATGAGTGTAGTATGACAGTATGTGGTGTGAAAGCAAGTTGTGCTGTCGCCATGAGTGGAGCCAGCAAGCAAGTGGGAGTCGGGAGAGGAGGAGGAGGAGGAGGAGGGGGTGGACGAGCTGTACCTGGCCCGTTGTTTAAGCGAGGAGGAAAGCCAGTCTGATTCCTTCTTGGCAGTGTTCACATAAACTGTAACAGAAGCACTGGCACTATGCTTGGACACATAATCAAGTTCAAATTGTAGAATTTAATGTGTGAACAAATGAATGCAGTGTCTGTGCAAAAACACCAGCTGTTCAAGCAGCACGCAAAATATCAATTATTGCGCTGAATTTACCCGCACACACCAGTAACAGAGTTTCTGCTCATTTATCATCTGAACCATTTTATTGTTGCAGTACATTCAAAAAGGTTTGTGCCGGCTATGGTTTTTGTTTTTTTGCACACCTGCGTTGTCTTCGCCCCTTTGACTACACATTAGCCATTCTAACGTGTGTGTGGTCTCATTTACTGTTAAACGGACGATGCTGTCAGCCACATTGGCTTAGTGAATCAGCCGTATTGCACTTTGTACAATGTCTGTTAATTCTGCTTAAAATGATAACTAGTGTCATGGCGCCTGTTCTAAGTGTGGCTGACTCCAGTTTGTAATCCAGCTAGCATTCATCAGTCACATGCTGACAGCTTTTAATGGATTTTTGACAGAAATCTTTTGTTTTTTTAATCAGCCTCTGCCAGTTAGACTGTTTTAGGAAGCTAACCATTAAAGTTTTGAATAGGCCCAATACATGGACTTGATGTGTCTTAAAATATCCATTGTAATTTAAACATAGATATTATAATTACTGTTAGCTGTGCCGCGCTGAAGATGAGGCACGGTCACGCCATGCAAGAGTGTAGCCTGTCTTGTGGCAGGACCTGGTCGAGTGGCTGCACACAAGTCAATAAGCAGTAATTGCCTCGGCTAGCAGCGAGCACTGCACAGGGATACGGATTACAAGCGCCAAGGTCGCGGGTATTGATCTTTAGGCAGTATAAGCGGGTAACATTGAGTGCCGAGACCTGCATTTATGTTTTAATTGGAGCAATTAATATCTTTACTCTCGAGTAAAGAAAGAAATCAATAAGCACTCCAGAAGAAAGGATCTTCCTTCTCCAACCCCTTCCTGGACAGCAGCTGGAGCCGCACTGATGCATTTTAAACCGTGGGATTATGGTTGAATCTGAAGTGTTTCAGGCTGTGGCACAGTGTTTTTAATGTTCCAGTAGGGCTTGTCTTTTGTTGTGGCAGGTGACAAGCAAGACACAAACATGGGACTTCATGGTGAGAGTAAGTTCCTGATTTTCATGGCTTCTTTCAAAAGTTTTTCTGTACGGCTATGACACTTCCAACTATGAATGACATTGGCATAGCTGTGGCATCTTGACTTTGATTACCACGGTGTATTTGACTGGTGTTTCAGAAGTCACAGTTCCTTGCCATGTAACATACAAAAACAAAATATAACACAAAACACTGCTTGACATTGGTGCATTTGGATAAGTGTTGGGTATTCTAAAGGTCAAAACCTAGCGGAGACATGCATGACACCACATGTGATGGCTGGTGTACAAAGCCCAGCTGTATTGAAGATTTATTCCGGATGCCGTACACCACTGTATTTTGTGACTGCCAAAGGTTGGAGGAGCTCCCATCTTCAGTAAATCCTCAAGGGAAGCATTCATTTTACTACTCGGCCATGCTAGCTACTAGTCAAGCCGTTGCTTCTGTTTGCCACACTTTTGAATGACACAACTGCAGTGTATTTGTCATCTTGAGGACTTAACAATATGGACGTATCTTGGACACTGTCACACTAATTAATGTAGCTACATTTAGAATTGTGTATCTTGTAAGAATAAAATATGACATTAAAATCCAGGAAACTCTGAACTTTTCATTCAAATGGAAAAATATCAGGACTTGATTAAATCAATTGTCAGGTACTTGTTCTGTGACTCCCTAGTGCATCGGTTTAGGATGAGGGCACATTTAAAGCAAATCCCTACTTAGACTGAGCATTGTCATTCATGTCAATAGGAACGAGTCTTGCAGGAAGATTCATGAAGAGTGAAGGCAGAGAGCTTTCACAGACAGGTACAAAATGGATAAGTTAAGGGACTATAATGTGAAAATGCATTTTAAATATTCTAAATGGCTAAGTCTGAAACTGCGTCAAAACAGAGTGGTACGTGTGAAGGAGTGCCGTGGTAAAGCTACGTTTGAAAAGTGAAATTTGAAAGACAGTACAGTACAGTTGTGTTGGTACAGAGTCACGCCTCCTGGGCACTCTTGGGTCTCTCACAATCCAGTGAGGACAGTTGAATTTGGGGCACTTATACAGAAAGAAGCAGAACAAATAGCAGTTGATTTTACATTTTTCCAGTACAGAATATCAAACTGTTGATGTTGTGAATCAGAAGTAGGAGGCGAGGACTGTCGTTTGCTTGGCTAGCTTGCTAAGGTTGAGTCCATGAAGGGTTCTGAGCCAAATGAACCAACTGAAAAGTGAAGGAAAGTCAAAGTCACGGGCACCTGTGCGAGCTTTTAGAGAGACAAGAGAGCACTGAGATAAGGGCAAAGGCTTGGAGAGCGGCCCTGATGCCACACTGCATAAAGCTTCACTGTTGGTGCGCTCTGGCAGCTTTAGAGACAGCGCCAGCATGACTGCCAGAGATCCACTTTTGTATGTCTGTCCCTTTTTTGTTTTTCAGATTTATGACACTGTAACAAGCTGCCATTAATTATTTGAAGAATCTACCGTACGTGTGTGCTGACGGAGATTTTGTAGTGGGCTTCTGTCTCAAACAGTGCTGTTTAGATTGGCTATACGCCAGTACCATCTTACTGATTCTGCTGTAGCATCCGCTAAGGCCATGGCCATGTTGTAGGATGACATGAACAGCTGTTAGCTGGCACTGCTGTCATTTTAATCCATATTACACCAGATATTATCAATGGGTGTCACAGAGCAAACACACATTTTTATTGGTAGCATGAGTTATGAACTACTAAACTGTGTTTTCAAGGTAATGAGACTTATCAGTGAAGCATTTAAGGAGTCTAGTCACACTGTTTGTTAGTACTTTACACTGAGCCTCAAAAACATGTGTTGTGGCTGTGGTTCTAAATCTTTTCCTATTCAAGAAACTACTCAGAAACAGTTTACAGTAAAGTTTAATCAAATTGTCAAGAACAAAGGATCATTAATGCAACATAACTCCACTAATGTTACAAGTAATATATATAATGAGGGAAAGTAGCAGAAGTCCTGATCTGTGAAGACGTTTCCTCCGCCTCTACTGACCCTTTTATTATTTTCTCAGCATGTCACAGTGCTGCTTTGAGGGCTGCGGTGCAACATTTATTGGCATCAAAAGGACACTTTCAAAAGAAGAGAACTGCTTCTTTATTGTGTATGAACTTTCCAAATAAGCAATGTGACAACATTGTTAAAGGCCTATGCCTTTTTATGGGCGTCCTCTTTATTAAATTTCTGTTAAAACCCAATTTCAGGCCAAGGCTGCATGTTAACTGACTGAGTTGCTTGTTTGTTGTAGTCTGTGGTTCTCACTGCCTTGCCCCCAGTGCTCATCTTATATGTGGCCACCATGCCAGTGTCAGTAACCTTGGCTGGTTACATGGTGCACTTCTCAAGACTTGTGACTGATAAGGGCATCAGAACAAGATGGCTATATGAGCTGATAAGTCCAATATGTTATGGATTACTAATCTCCTTCAAGCTTAGTTCACAGAGGGGGGCCTCGTATGCAATTGGAGAATACAAACAGATCAGCATAAGGTTTGTGTGTCTGAGTAGTTTTATGCCACTGTTGTGTTTTGTTCTCTTTATGAAATTTGTATCTCATATAGTGATTTGTAGAAACCTTTTTATGCTATTATCTATCTCTCTAGATCAGGGGTGTCCAAAATTTTCATTCCAAACCTTTCCCTAATCAGTGACCACTTTTCACTGCTAATTAACTTCTTTCCCTTCATTTTCCCTGTTTGATTCCCCTGTTTTAAGGATTCAGTCCTCTGAATTGATTTGTTTCTTCTTAAAATGACAGCCAAACAGAAATGAGACCTGAAATGAGCTGACAAATCACCAGCTAAACTGGAATGTCACACTCTAGCTAGTTTCACTCCAACCAGTGTCTTAATGAGAAACCAATTATTGCTGGTAACTAAAGCCGTTATTGAATATCCTGACTTGTTGCTGCTCTCATTCTGCTACAGCAGACTGTTGATTTTCCATCAAAATGTTTTAGTGACCTGAGCAAACCAACATGACCGAGACCTTCACCTTTCTTTATTTTCAGGTGAGCTGGTCATATGGATTCTTGTTTTGTGTCTCATTATTGTTTGGCTGCTCATTAAGGAAAAAGAAACAACTAAGGGGTCTGAGTCAAGTCAATTAAAATGAAGGCCAAACAAATTAATCAGCAGCAAAAAAAGATCACTAATTAAAAAGATGTTTAGAATTAAAACCTGCGGCCGACCAGGACCAGAGCTGGACACCTGCTCCAGATTATAGATGACCGACCCCATTTGAGAAGCTGCAGTATTTCTGCAAAATGCTCCTGTTTCATTTTTATCTTCCTGGCTCAAGTGTTTTTTCAACAAGACAGAGCCGAAAGCTTTACAAAATCTCAAGGGTACTCCTGTCTGTGACTCTTCTCTAACAAAGGCTGTATTGTTTTAATGGTTTTTGGCATATCCATTACTGTTCAGATTCACAGTAACAATTTGTTATCCGTTGTTCTGCCTCCCAGCAGCACTCCTGCACATTTTTGTAAGTCATCTTGCCACCTTATAACATCTTAACCCTTCTGTCCATCCTGCTGTTAATACTCCCTTTATATTTAATATCACATCCATAATGTGAACATTATGCAGGAAAGGTCATTGTCCTCATTAGGCCAAAAGTTCTCATCAGTTGACAAGGCCAAGGTCAGCTCCACACTTTCATGTTTCCACAACCCTGCTGCACAATTGTGCCCATCTGGCATGCACCGTGCCACACAAGGTCTCATAGGGCATCAGAATACACTAGGGGTTTCATTTTCTGCTACACTGCCTCTTCCAGAACACAAGTGACTTTGAGACCACAGTAAATGTACACAGTTGGGGGCAATCTGAAGCAACCAGTAACACCTCAGCCCCCAAAGGTGACTGTCTGGGGCTATAAATCACATTATGGGAATGAGACAATAAACGCTGAATTTTAAAGTCAAATCATATCCATCCTGTTGTTTACTAATACGTTAAAGGAAGTCTTGCTTAGGGAGTGTACTGCAGTCTCATGGGTAAAATGTGCCCACTTGTAATGTGGCTTTATGTGTGCCTGTCATTGTGACCATCTCATCCCACCCACAATTTTGGCCATGCTGGTTCGCTCAAAGCATAACCCTTTGTCATCTAGGAAAATTGTGCTTTTTATTCTACATGCAGTTTGTTGGGCCCAGAGTCCTAAAGAGTTGTCTGTGTCTGTAGAGATATATGAGAGCAAGAAGGCATGTCAGGTGTGATTCAGTATCCGTTTCATGTGTTGGTCTGTGTGACCATGTTTTCTATTAATGCACTTGAAGAACTCTGTATTCTGTAAGAACAGAATCAGACGTTTCTTCTAGTTGGTGGACTTGTTGACAGGTACACTGCACAGTTGGGTGGCACAATAAAAGCACAAGGTGACAAATGTGCACAATTCATAAAACCTATGAGGTTAGTTAAACATACCACAAATGAAAAGGGTACTTGTATTTTGAAGCTGTAAAAGAGACCCCCGTCCATGTGTCTGAATTGACAATCCCTTGATCTTGTGATATATTCAGACATGTTGACAGGGAGTCCACTGTCCAAATAACTGCTAACCTACAATGACAGAGATACCGAGTGGGTTCAAGGGGGCTCAGGTAATGATCTGAAGTAGCTGATAAAATGCCACATACATTACTACCCAATGAACTACCAGTTAAAAGACAAGTTTTATATTTTTTAAGTCACAGTTACATCTTCACAATCACAGTATATACTGATTTTCTAAATGAAATTGTGGTCTGAAGATCTAGCCTACACTAGCACTTTAAAATGGAGGCAAAGGGTACTGGGGTCCATAAAGAAGACTAAACCACTCTGAGGCAGCAAAGTGTGCCTCCCGCGTTTGTAAGCTGCAAGTTATCGATTTTGTCACAGATTCTCTTTATTATTGTCATGAGATAACACATTTCCTTAATGCCTATCTGCTGGATTGGATGGATGATTGTGAAGATATCGTTTTGACTTATCCTTTATTTAGCCTTTAAAAATGCTGGTCTTTACATTGTTCAAGTTACTCACACACACAGGCTTCAGCAGCATATTCAGTTGTGTGGACTGTGTTCACCAAAGCCCCCTTAGAGACATATGCAGTGTGGGCCTTCTCCTGGATACACCTTGTACCCTGGATATCCAGAACCCCGAGTTTTGTTTAAGTTCCTTAGAACAGAAGGTAGCTGATGTGTTATTTTCCATATATAACACACTATATACCCTGACATCAGGCATTTGAAGAACACTGCCAAAAATGCAGCTGATTTCCTCGAGTGACTGACAGCCCAGCTGAGTGCAGACAACAGCCTGTGGTGTCTACTTCCAAAATGTCTTTCTAAACTACAGTGCTCAACAGTGCATGCACTGCCAAAATAAGTCGGAGAGCACCTTGTCTGTGTGCCAGTATGCTGGGCGTGACAAGACTGAATCAGGCACGAGGGTGTGGACCTTGGCCAACTAGTGCAGGCCAGCTGAATTTTTAGGAAACCTTTCTAACACCGTATGTTAGAGACATTACAAAACATACAAGCAAAATGAGCAAATGTCACCAGCATCACTGCTGCAGGCGATGGGACAAACAAACAAATACACAGGCACTGGACAATCTTGTGGACAGAGAGCACCAACTTATACTAAGTAGGTAATGGCACCCTTTACGTGGGGTCTTGGGAATCCCATCCCACCTGTGAATCTGATGCCTGCATGACTCCTTTACATGCTTATAATAAAAAATAACTATTTTATAAAAGCTGCTTATTAACCATTTGTATATTTAGAGACCCAGCAGTGACTTGTCATGTGTGAAGATGAGTAGTTGTTCATTTTTATACATTTCAAAGTGTTCTTTGTATTTTGTACAGCTCAGGTACCAATAAAGGAAATTTAGAGAGCAGGGCAAAATTCCAGCATGTACAATGAGCATGAAAGAGCTCTGAAAAGCTTTTAGTTGGAGTGGCCTTCGTAATGGCTGGTGCTAACTTTTGCACGTCACGTGTTCAGGAGGACTGTGCAGTGTTGCTGTGACTCCTGGAATAAAGTGACAAAGTGGTACACTTACTATGGGGGCTTGTTTAGTTGGGTTTTTCTTCTTTCTTTTTTTTTACTGCGCCCATGTCTACTCCTTTTGTTGCTAATTGTCATTATTAGAATATACAGTAATTGACAAACACAGGAGTTAAGAACTTAATATGAATATTCTAAATTTCTTATGAATGTAAATCTCACACTGCTTTTCTAAATGCAAAATAAGCAAAGAAAACCATTCATACATCATATGAGTGTGATTTGCTCCATCTGTCGTTGACCTCATTTGTTTCACTATAAAGTACTGCACAAGCCCATTGCTATCCTGTGTTACCATGTACTGTACGTGCTGAGCCCTTTGGTGCAGCATTAACAGTTTTTAAATGTGTGTCCTTAAATGTGTTTTGCTGCGTGACTTTTCATTTCTGACAGGCCAGTGGTAGTTGTCACCAGTGATCAGATCTGTTCATGCCAGACTTTAGCGTGCTGACTTGTGTTTTGGGTGTCAACAGACTTGTGCACACGCTTGAGCGGCGGACTGGGGCTCAGTCATGTGACAATAGTTTTACGGTAAAACTCAGTATTGCCTCCTGAATGGTGGAGGGAAACTTTGTCAAAGTGTGCAGCGTTGTAGAACGGGACATCTTTTGTCCTATGACATGTCTTCAGTTAGGTACTTTAACCATGTTTTAGAGGGTCTTGCAGGCTGTAATGCTGTAATGTAATAATGTTCTTTATTGTTCAGATGTAAATGTTAGTGAGGATCCATGAAAACCGATTGAAAGTCCTTTTTAATTAAATAGGTATTGTCATGAGATCGTGAGCAGTCATTAGTGCAGACCTGTGGAGATCACAAAAAACATGAAAGCTCCTAAAGCCAATGCTCATTTCTCTGATTAAGATCATTAACCACCTCCCTGTAGGTGTATATATAAAGGTAAAGAATTATTATTTATTATTATTAGTTGCACTTTTCACTGCTGATTATCAAATCCACTACATTTGTATTGTCGTGCCCCCTATACAACACAGTCGTGCATGATCTTGGGCTGAGGGCACACGCTTGTGGTGCCCCAGAGTTTCATGTACAGGCCTGACCATATGAGGTTTACCATTCTGGTAAGTCCAAGATGAAAGAAAGCTGCAGAGGCTGATCAGGTGGATCATTGTGATGGAAGCCAGGTCACCTGAAAGCCATATATATATACACACACACCACACACTAGGGGGTTCTGCCCCCTGCTCTCTTCACTCGCCCACCCAGGGGTTTGGTTTACCAGATATACAATTTAAAGAGAGAGTTATTTTCATTGGAATTGTTATATTATTTTCACTTTTATTTTAAAAACTTTTGTAAAAACAATACCTGTCCTTTATTTCCGGCCCTGGATTGGGATAGAATATCAAGACAGGTTTTCCTTTAAGATGTAAAAAGACAAACTGTGAATTCACTCCCTGTAATCTGCCAGGCCACAAATAGACACATCTCAAGGAAAGCATCAAAGGGCAAAAACAAGTGAACAACAGAGCAAAAGGAGACTCCTAACACCGCACATCCACGTGGCTGTGGCTGTGGAGCCATGCTGACCCAAGAGTACAAATGGGGACATGGGGTAGTTCTTTGCCTTTTGGCCCTTAAGCTGTTTCGATGGCTTGTTTCACAGAAAATTACATCTTTGTAACGAATGACTAGAATTCTGAACAGCAGTAGAGTACAGTATCTGTGCCTTATACCAAATTCAGATATTGTTAACGAAAATGGCCACAGGAAACAAAGCAGTTGCCTTGACTGTCTCATCTTGGGCCTGTCTCTCAGGTCACCCAGTTGGTTAAATTAACAACCTTACACTTGACCTTAAGCCCCAGCTTGTGTTTTTAGTCTTTCTGGACAGTTTACAAATATTCTCATATAGGGTCTACAGTTTCTGGTACAGTTTCTATGTGTCTAAATAACGCAAGTTGCATGACAGTATTTGTCATTATAGCTGAAATGACAGTGACATTTGGATTACAATTACCGCTCACCACTGACAATTAAGAAAAGGGGGCCGCTTGAGCTTGTATATCTTGGTCATTGCTAAGGTGAATACCCTTCACTGGTACCACAATAAAGCATCTTAATAGCACACATATCTCACTATAAAAATCCTGGACATGACATTTTTAAAGTGGTCTACTAGATAGCTGTGGGCTTTGCTAATCTTATATGTATTAAAACACCATCAAAGTATTTCCACCTTACCCATAGGATCCCCAATTATCAATGAGATGGTTCCTTAAATGATTTCCAGATGAGTGATTTTGATCCAGACATATTTTTTTGTTTAGCAAACGTTTAAATGCTGGATGCCCACTTGCTATTTAGTTGGGTGCCCACTTGTTATAGTTTTTTGCTAGTAAATGTCACTTCTGGTTCAAGTGTTTCTAAGTGACACAACTGTGCACCTCTTAGTTATTTTATGAAACCTGTTTTTTCCTTCAAGTTGTTTTAAACATTTGTTCAATTTTTATTACTTAAATACATCTTTAGTTTCAGTTGAATTTTATGGTCATCATGGAATGCTTGCTAAGTAAGGCTGTCCATAGCGCAGTGAGACTTGCTGTGTGGCTCCTGGACTGTCATGGTCCTCATCTGCATCTCCTCCTGCTCTGCTCCCTTTTCTGGATACTGAGTCCTTACCCAGTGTCCCTCTGCCTGCTCTGTTTCTATGTTTGCTGTGCCAGTGTGTGCACTTGTATGTATCCACTTTGCATTCTCAATACCTAAGCTGGTTGCTGGTAGTTCATGTTTAAAAGTAAAGACTAGGCCTCTAAAAAAGCCATTCAGAACATACAGTACAAGGGTTGCCTAAATGCAAGTGTCATTTTTGCCTTTCTTACTTGGTGCTGTGTTACTCTGTGAACTTAGCTACAGCTAGAGCTTAGCCCTCCTCATCTTTCTGCAAGAAAAGACTAAATAAAGTTCACTTGATGCAATTATTATTGCATAGACAGGAACTGTGAGAGCTCACTTCAAAACAAGTAAACAAGTATTCCAAGGTAGAAGTAAGGTTTGGCCCTGGTGTCCTGTACTTTAGGGCATAGGAAAGGAGATTTTTATGGAGCTGGGTCATTTTAAGACTCAAACATGACAATTCCAAAACCATGCCAGTGGCTTATTACATCTAGACGCCCAACGTGAGCGCACACGCACACCCACCTCTGAACCTGAGTGACTGCTTGAATGAGGGTGGCAGCACATTCTTATTGTCCATTCTGCAGTATTAAAGTCCTTGTCAGTGCTACTGTCACTTCACTCTGAGAACTTCCTACTGCAGGAAAAGAAAGTGATAAACTGTGGAAGGAGCTGTAGTTTGACATACAAAAGAGGACTGGATGTTGTTTATTTCATTGGTTACCTTCCCATGAAAATGATGACTGGCCACTTGTGAAGCCAGGTAGCTGCTGAACATTAGTATTGTAGTGCATTTCAGCCGTACACGTCAAGTCTGTCATTAAAGTGCCATCTCGATACATGTCATCTATACAACTTTAAATGCACAAAATGAAGAAGGCAGCCCAGTGGAACCATTGAGAGCTGAACACTGGTCCTACTGTCTCCCTAACTGTAAATGTACAGGCAGCTCCGTACAGTACACAAGCCACTAGAGTGTCAGGCTTTTGCAGTTGATGCTCAAAGATGTGGGAAGAAAGGTTCAGAGGATAAACAGCAAGGGGCCATCTTGTCTTTTCAAACCCATTTTAAGACATAATTATGTCATGCCACACTGTGTGTTCAGCAAAGCCCTGAGTACAAAAGGCATTTATCTTTAATTAGGCATGATTTATTAAAACTGACTTGACCACGGTGAGCGAGAGGATCAGCTGATTAAAGTCAAGCATAAAAATGACCTGATTAAACACTTGATAAATGTTGAGCAAGTAAGCGCATGCACCAACCAGCCAGCAAGTGCACCTTGGGTGAAGACAGCACCAGTCTGTGTGTGAGCCTGTGCACAGATAAGCCAGACAATCGAGTCTGAAACCCACCGAGAGTCAAACACTTTGGATTTTATATCTGTTTATGGGGTGGTTGTTTTTTTTTTAAACGTGATTCGATAAATGCAAAATCTCACCACAAATAAAAATGGAGTATAGATGCACTTCTCACTAGGCAACCTCACTGGCCTGCTTTACACAAAAACATGACATATACAAGACACACACAGGGTCATGGAGAGAGAGATGTGGGCCATTGAGGACTGGACCAGAGATAGAAGGGCAGCACAAAATCACCAAAAAAACAATCTGTTCACGTAACTTCATAGGCACTTGGTGGCTGGTGGTCTCTTTATGTTCAGCTTTATACCTTTGGCCTGCCTTCCCTCAAGATTGTTCACAATTAGTGTCTTTTTGTCTTCCTCACCTGGCAGTGGCAGGTTCAAAGCTAGCTGGATTTGCTCATTTCTGTCATATATGTGCTCAACCTGATAAAACAAATATGACCACCAATGAATCTCTGCTATATTTTTATGAAAATCTTTCTTCCCAAAGTCCCAGATAATAATTTTTAAAAACAACTCCTGTTTTAGGATTTTATACATTTTTATTTGAGGTGACTTTGCATTGCTTCTGTTAACATTAGCGAATGTCAGTCCTGGCTTTACATCTCTAGCAGAAGGCACTGTGCCCTCATGGCTCCTGCTAAAAGGATGTTGCTTTCCACACATTCACTTTCTAGCAAGCTTATCCATTTCACATTTGCAGTATCTGAAAATTGTTTTGTATAAAAAGACCCCTCTTCTTTGTCCGTTCACTTTAATCCCCCTTCCATCTTCCTTCCCCACTACTGGTTAGGTTCACACATAGATAGATATGCACAGTGTATGTTCATGTAGAAGAGTGCAGCTGACAATGCAAACCTAGACGGAGCTCAATCTGTTTACTGTATTACTGTATCAGTTTCATAACTTCTTAGTAACTGAAGGATATAGCAGCCACCAGGATTACTGTATGTTAGCACCTTCATTTGCTCTACTGGAGATTCTGTGTTAAAGAGCACTATACACACAGCCATGTGCTGGCAGGGCCTTGAGGACTTGTCAGAATAGGCTGAGATTTCAAGGTATTGTGTCTCTTTAAACACATAACACAAGACTGTTTCCTTCTTGAATTATGAAGCAAGACTTAACTTGGGTTTGTCCTGAAGGAAGGTGGTCTTCACCAATTGGGAGGGCACAGAATGTAACTAATAATTATGGTTAACAGTTACAGTGAAATCAGCCTTGCTCCGTTTATCACTGATTTCCCTTTTTTCCCTCCTAGGTCGTAACTTGAATGAAAGTCTTGAGTCAACGACTGCAAGTTCAACCAAAGTCTCTGGGCTCCAGCGCAGTCAAGAACAGAGCGCTGAGGTGCCCTTCGCGCCACCTGTCACCACCCCCACCCCTGCTTCTCCTAACATTGGATCCACAGCACCCACTGCCTCTGCAGTACTGCCTCCAAGTGCCAGGATCAGCAGCCCAGCACCCCCAGTGAAGGAGTCCCAGCCACAGTCAGCACCCCCTTCTCCCCAACCGATTGCCCCATCACTGCCTCAGCCTGAGCTGCGAGCTCCACCTATCCAGGCGCCTTCCTATCCTCCAGCCATCCATCAAGTTCATCACCAGACCCAGTACAACGGTCACAATAATATCAGGTACCAGTTCCGTCTTTGTGTGTCAGCAGAGGCGTTCGCCTCAAGTAACTGTTGAATTTTATTAGCTGCACGATGTAGCCTTCTCTTTAGAACATTATGCCCTACACTGGATCCAAGGCTTGTGTTTACATAAACAGAAATTGAAGCAGACTACTGCGTGTTTTTGGGTGGGAAATTGAACTGTTTCACAGGTGCAGACAATCAAACCAAACCCCACCCATAAAAACTCTATTTCTGGCCAACCCCACCTGACTCATGGGTGGCTCATATGTTATTCCTGGCGACATCCATACAATAGATTGCCTTCTGCTGAGACACATCAGTGTGTAAATGTAATTAACAATGATTGCACAAACTGGCATTATATACATTTCGAACACAACTCCAGTCTTATTGGAGAAATCCAGAAGCTATCAATTTCTAAGATTAAACTGATGCAACTAAAGTAGAAACTTGAAGAAACAAAAGTCCATTACAAGTAATGGAACTGTTGTTCACAGTGTTCAGTTATCGGAATGGCATGCTTGCAGTTCTATCAAAAGAGTGACAAGGTGGCATAATGGTTATGCTACAAGCTTCGCAGCACCAAAATCCCGAGTTTAAAGCCACCCTTGGAACACTGTCTTAGGGTATTGTGGTTTCTTCTCGCATCCAAAAGGCATGCAGGGTAAGCTGACTGGTGACACTAATTTGTCCTGCGGCAAGTACAGGAGCTGTTCTTTCACTCCATCCAGGGTTGCTTTTTGCCTGACCGTGTTTATTGCTGCAGTTATCCAATATTGTCCTTTTGTATTTGTTCAGATCCTATCCTACACCACAAGTTCACTCATGGTCTTGTTCTTTTTTCCTCCAATATCTTTGTACTTGAAGAAACGGTTTGGATACATGTATTCAAAAAGAGAGATAGAGAGCAATATAATGCAGCTGTCTGGGCAGTAAACAGTGACAGCATGTCCTCCCTTTGCAAGGCCCCTCAACATGATAAGCAATGTAATCCACTCTAGTGGTCTTGCCTTCCAGTGCCTCCTGAAAAGCACATTGCTGCTCCTAGATGGCAATTTGACTACGTTGAAAACAGACAACATGCAGTACCAAAATTACTGTGCTACAGTCTTGTTCCAAGAAAAATGTGTACAATTTAATATCTTATTTTAATAATATTAAAGGTTAGTACAAATTAGGCCTGACAAAATAGCAGTAAATATTTTAATATATTCAAACCTAGGTTAAAATTCTGGATGCCACTCTTTTATTATATACTAGCTGATTACCCAGTGGCTTCGCTCGCTGAGTGCAAGGGAAAAAAATAAAATGTAGTATATAAATTATTAAACAGTAAAACATGTAATGCAGTACTGGAGTGCTTTCGGATAAAGTACATTTTAAAGGTGCTATAACACAATAGGTAAGTAGCACTAACAGCACCTTAAATGTATTTGGATCATCTCTCGGTAGCAGATCCCTTGTGAAAGGCGCTACACGACCGCTGTGGTATAGAAATTATATTTTCTGTGCAACCCTGCAAATTTCTGCCTGACAACCTTGCACTACATAGCTGTGATTTAAGAGAAAAATTATTCTGAGAAATGTGGACGCTGCCCTTCCGTGCTTAACGGGGAGAAGGTCCAAACAATTCCCAAGTCCAAAACTTAACATAAAGAGGTCAGTACATCTTCTTAGATGTAAACCCACCATCTTCTTAAAAGAATTTATCACAAAAGTAACCTTGAATGTTGCAAGGTTTTAGTGACCTGAACTCACCTTAAGGGACAGTAAGTAGTCGTGAAGCGCAATTTACAAAGAGAGTTTTGCTTCGATGGCGCTAATCACACTCATTTGCAATGATTTCCACTCTCCCAGTAACTGACGGGGCACTCGAAGTGTCACAAACAGTGTGAGAAGAGAGGATGCCGCCTGAAACTGCAAAGCTCTCGACCCAGCAGAGCAGCCTGACATTCCACGCCTCCAAGCGTCCACTTTGTTCTCACAACCCCTTGCCGCTGAAAGCGGTGTCTTCTTCACATTGTTTACAGCTCCACGCAGTTAAAAAGTAGAAAGACGCAAAGCTGTTTTCCTCATCTCTTCTACTATCAAGTACTGCCAATTAAAAAAAAAAGTTATAATGTGTCAGTTTCCGCGACAGTCACGTGGACGAATAAATAAAACTTCTCTTTCAAAACGTGCCCAGTGGTGAATGGCTCAGTGCTGGAGTCCAGAGAGGAGGGCTGGGAGAGGGCGACACAGGGCGCATTTCTATGGGATAGATCAGCGTGTTTGTGTTTACTTCTTTTCAATATCAGTAAAGTAACTCTCGCACAAATAACAATTCATAAAGACGATATAAAAATGGCATCCACAAACGAAGTGATTAGTTCCTGTATTATAATATGTTCTGTGGTCATACGTAATTTCCGTTTCAAACGTGAAAAGAATTTTATATATATAGATGCTATTATAGTATATCAAATCAAAATTATTATCAATAGTAACTTTTTTGTCATGGTGCATTTGTAAATCTGAAATGAATGTGACCCTTCACAACAGCACAAAGTGGGTAATCCAGGAGAAGGCAGAACTAGGCACACTGCATCCCCATGGTGTGTAGCGCACAAAGTCCCGTGCAACTCTTCAAAGACCTTAGTGGAGGTTCGATAACTGTGCTTCTGTTTGAAGAGGTGTAATTGCCCAGTCCTCTTTTATATAAGTCACTGTGAGCCTAGCTGAATGTGTTTAACATAGCATTATAGTTATGCTGGACACAACTTGGCACTTGGCAGGTCAGGACACCAGGCTCAATGCCATGGGTGGGAGTAGTCCATTATACTTGGCAGTTTCTCAGTTTTTTCATCCAATATTTTTTACAGAAAAATGTAACACTGGTGATTTGAAAATGTGTTTAAATTACACAGAGATTGTTTTAAATATCAGGTCAGCAGCTTACTATGAAGTAGAATTGTATAATTGGTTAAACAGACAGGCAGACAGATACTTTATTAATCCCAAGGGGAAATTTACATACTCCAGCAGCAGCATACTTATAAAAAAACAATGAAAGTATAACAGATGTGCCCTCATATACACTTTTGACACGTGTTCTATCGTATAAAGGGTCCTATGATGACCCTCTTTTTCCCTTTATACTACATTTGAACAAAATAAATATTATAAAATATCTGAAGTTCGATACACTTAACTCTGTGATCAGGTACTTTAGCACTTACCTCCACCCTTCCCTTCTACATCTGTAACCCCAGGCAGTTAGTGCAAGTAAAGAAATAGGCAGAAGTTAAGCTTCACATTAATTATACAGTATATTATTGATAAAAATGTTAAGGAAGCAGCTGTGCATCATGCACCCACAGGCAGCTCTCGGCTTATCTTCAGTCCAGCTTGCTTTGCTACCACGTGGCTTTTAAATGGAGTATTGAAACAGGCCGTACATCTGTTTCAATATGGCTACCAAGATAGAGTTGTCTTCATCATGGTCTTCTCTTGGCCATATGGTGAGAGAGATTGAGAGGTAAATGCGAGGTGACCAACTTTATACCAGTCTTACAACAAATCACAAACCAATGGGGCATCGTGTTTCAAACAGCCACACATAAACAGCCATACTTTAGACCAGTAGAATTCAGGTGCAACTAATCCCCTAGTTGTCCTCCTGCTGGTGATGGCTTATAGCAGGCATGTCAAACTCACTACCATTGGTGGGCCGCTTCGACTGCCATACATACGTCAGCGGGCCGCACTGTAACAAATACTATTATACTATTATACAAAGTTACTGTAGCTTTCTTTCCAATACTGAAAACTTTAAAAAATGTAACACTTAAAGTTTAAAGAAAAGCAATTTATTTCCATACAGTCTCCGTACAACAGCGTACAATTAGAGTCTTAGCCTCTTAGCTAGGTCCTTATATTACTATATTATATTCATTGCTTATATAGGAGTCTTACAGTGCGAGATTTATTTCTTTTGTCCCGACACTTCGCATCTCTTGTTAGTAACCAGTTTGTCAATATCAGGCTTGAAACCTTGTGCAGCTACAATTTTTATGAGGGATGAAAGGTGCTCAGCAGTAAGTCTTGAGTGATGTGGAGTTTTGGTAGCTTTCATTAACGAAAACAATTGCTCACAAAGGTAAGTGTTTCCGAACATAGACAGTACTCTCAATGCCAACTTGTAGATCTGCACATACGAGGGTGGCAGGTAATCATACAAGCCTGGCACACCAACTTTGTTGTATTTTGCTATTAGAATAGAATCTACCGGTGGGGTGGTGGGGTCGGGATTTGGTCAACAACAAAGCACCACTGTTCTAATCAATGCAGTAAAACATGCCTCCTGAAAGACTTGTCTAATATTACATTTGCTTTGTCTACTTTACAGATAAAGACAAATATTTATTATCTTATATGCTATATATGCAGTCTAATGCCATCGGGGTCTGCAGTCTACACCAAAGTGTTTTGTCTTTGTGGCTGTCCTTTTGTATTTGTTCAGATCCTATCCTACACCACAAGTTCACTCATGGTCTTGTTCTTTTTTCCTCCAACAGCAGAAGCAGCAGTGCCAGCAGTAATACCAGTGTCAGCCTTCCAAAGCAGCACCTGCCCCACTCTCCTCTCCACTCTGCCTTGCCTCCACCTGCTCTGCCTCTATCCATTGCCAACCTCGCTACCTCGCACTATTCGCTGCGACCTCCAGCACACCACCATCCGGCCATGTTTGCGACTCCTGCCTCACTGCCACCTCCACCAGCCTTAGCAAACAACAGCCTTGTGGTACCCGGACATCCTGCCGGAGCTGCTTACCCAGGTGAGTTTCCACCACCAAACTTCTAGGCACTCGACTGGTTATGCAAGGCTGATCAGCACAGCATATTCTAAGAGGTCCAGGCCATTAGGTTATTTGGGACTCTCAGTGTTATAGTAAATTGCCAAAACAGATGCATCTGTGTTCGTGTGCTGTCGGACTGAATGGCACTCAGAGTTGTGACATTTCACTTTCCCACTTCAGTTTATTCTCAGTTGGACTGTTCAGAAAAATGCAAGGCCACTGGTCATTTGTTACTTGGTCTGTAATTAAAAAAAAAAAAAAAAGAGAGGAATTTAAGATACATGGCAAAGTAAACATTGAATAAATATCACTTTGCTCCAAATTAAAAAAGGCATTTCAGGCTGACTGTGTTTAAACAACTCCGGTAAGGTCAGTCAGTGCTACTTCACATCTCGGACAATACGCATAGCTTTGTTGTGTCCGAGTTGTAATTCTAAGTTTGTTGAGTGTTCACATGTTATCTCTGAATCGACGACTCAGACTTACCATCAGTCCAAGGGCATGTGAATGTAGCAAGAGCTCCTAGAATGACTTCTTACTTGGCACAAGCCAATCAGCTTGTATTTAATGGATTTATTTGGCAGCACAATAAATGCCCCATAACTGGTGGTTTAGATTTGTTTGTACTTTGAAAAGCTTACACGTGAATTGCCCAGAGATCTGCATGTTGGCCAAGTCTTGTAGTCAAGATTGCACCACCCCTGCAGCTGCACACACCAGGAGGAAGTGTGACGTCCTCAAGTGTGGAGTTTAGGACAAATTAAAAGGAGCTGGCCTGGGCCACTAGGAAGTAGCTCAGGTTGGGTGATGTGGGTTGTACTTTAATGTGCTCACTGGCTTTACCTGCAAGCAGACTTTCGGGGCGGGACTGTATTACTAGACAGAACTTGAGAAATGATTAGAACTTTGTGTGCTACTACAAGAGATCCTGATACAGGGAGAGATAGTGAGTCCATGTTTTCTGCTGAGATGACTCTGGTGTTTTTTCTTGTCTTTAGATACCAGCCTGTTGATATCATTCAACCAACCAATCATGTATTGCCAGCCTCACTCGGGGATTCTGATTGGTACTTTGTCACAGGCAACTCTCTTACCACCACCAATGAGTCCTCATGTAGAAAACCCTCCCAGCATAAACTGGAGAAGCAGGGAATGCCAGGTGACTACTTTTCATCTATTTCTTGGTTTTAAAAACTGACTGGCTCTGTGCCTTTTTTGTGTCTCTCCCCGTTTCCCCTTCCCCCTTTTTTCTCTCTCGCTCTCCTTTTTCTTTTTTTTTTTTTTTTTTAATTGCAGAACATGACCTCTTACGACAAGAGCTGAACAATCGTTTCCTGATTCAGAGTTCGGAGAGAAGTGGAGCAGCAGTCCACATGCCCTTAGCCCCAGTGTCTCTTCTGAGGGCTGAGTTCCACCAACACCAGCACACTCATCAACACCAACACACCCACCAGCACACGTTCACGCCCTTCCCAGGCAGCCTGCCCTCAAATCCAATGATTGCTCCTCCCAGTGCACCTATCATGGTGCGTAGCCTGGCTCAAAATGTGAGCATGAGTATCTGCCCCATTGTCTGGCAGTGCTTGGCTGTGCTAATATATTCTGCTCTGACGTGATACATATATCAGCTAAATGAATGAATGCCTACCACCTGGCTCACCATCTACAATATCTAATGATTGTTAGATTGTCAGCCATATCAGTGAAAATGCTACAGACAAGGAAAAGGGATAAAAATAACAAGAACCATAAATATGGGTGTGAAAATCACGTAGGTTACAATAACAGATCAACATTATTAATGAGATTCCTTTGGGTAGCTTTATAGGCCTGTCAAGTAGTTGGCGGGCTCCAAGATGAAGTAAAGATTCCTGTTGCTTATCTTCGACAAGCACCATTACTACAGGATATTGCAGTCGCACTGAACTGACAAAGCAGGAAGGCAGCATTTGTTCTCATTTTGGAATTGGAGTTTTTTGCTTTAAAACAGCTTCATTTTTTGCCTTGCAATCCTGAGTCGAGCCAGCTGTGCTCATATTCAATAATTAATGTTATTTAGCCACTCCACAACAGCCCTTGACTAATAGCTGTAATTAATGAAATTATGAATCTTTGCATTTGTTTGTGGTTGACACCCCTGAGCAGCTGTTTCTACCAAATGCTCCCAGATTAAAGGTTTTTCATTGTTGGGAGGCTGGGTGTGGACATGTTCTGTTTAATCTGCCTTGTTTGGTCATTTTTCTATTAAACGGTGATACAGTTGCAAAGGTTTGGTTTAAATTTGAAATATGGCACTCTGATTGGTCAGTGAGATTTTACCATAAACCCAAGCAGCGAATGAAGCTTAGAGTTACAGATACATCTAGACAGCAGTATTGTTGGTTACATGAGCAACGTGACGTCTGGTTAGTAGTCTGGTTAATCATATATAATGCCAAGTGTTGGCAGTATTGTTAAACTGAGTGTGGCTTGACAACAATGCATGTGAATTATTTGTTTTGTGTGAATGCTGGGTTGAATGGGAACACACCAGTGGGTGGAGGATTGAGGACACACTAACATTTACATTTCAAACTGTGTAATAATACAAGAAGGAAAATGTGCTTTGGTCGTGTGCTCATTCAGCACCAGCCGGCCTTAAACTGACCTGCCACTCACAGAGGCACACTAGTGCTTGCTGCTTGCCAACTCCTATACAAAGGAAGTCACTGCTAAAATAATTACAAAGAACATGGACTAATAGTGTGTGGATTGAGGGCTTGTTATGAAAATTCAATGTTAGAAAATACCAACATTTATTTATTTACCATTTATTTTGGATTATGCCACAAAAGAATTTTAACTTGCTTATCTTGCCACAAACAGTTGACAAAAATATAACACTGCAGCCTGGTTCATTTTGATTGTTCTCATTCCTAAATTGTACATATTAAGCTGACCGTTAGAGAATGTCCCTGTGATGGAGTAGTGCTGTGTTCAGGGTTGTGTTCTTGGCTTGTGCTTCCCACAACGTGAAGAGGATGAGCAGGTTTTAAAATTGTTAGGTGCTTTTTATGTAGAAATCAACCCCCTGCAGTGGTGACTGGAGCGACAGACAAGGCAATGACAAAGTGAACCAATCTAAAGTTGTGTGTTCTCTACTACACAGATCTGACCCCCATGTGGAATACCCACTTCTTTCATGTTCATGCGCCGTTGTTCCCTGTTGGACACAGCTGAGCTCATTTTATAGAAAGGTTAGGTGTCTGTAGTTCTTCCACCTACTGTACTGCAGTCACAAATATACATGAAGGCTCTGCAGAAAGGAGCTGCATTTCTTCTTTGTTTCCCACACATCCCATGGGGAGTTCTCATTGTCACGCACAAGAGACAAGCAGAGCTGTATGTTAGTCAAGATAAGACATGGCAGGTCCTTCAAGTCCTTTACACAGGCCAGGCTATCTTGCATTACAGCATCTTGGCAATAACTATTTATCTGAACATTATGATTACAGATACTGATTTTTCTTTGCCGTCATGTTACATTAGTTGGAGTCTGCTGATGATGCATTCACCTTTTGGCTCCATCTCTCCACAACTGGTTGTTGCTTTGTTCCAGGATTTGCATTCCTGTGTTCAGCCTGTAAGCACACTGAGCTTGGCCAATAGTAACACTCACAAATGACAGCGTATGTACTCCCAGGCTCGAGGTGTCTGAAACATCTTCATTATATGAGTGTGCACAATGTGGAGAGAAGGAGAAGATTCAGCCAATAACTCTATCACTAGATTTTAGGTATTGTGCTCATAAACAACAGAGGGGACATAGAGAGTGTGGTGTGCTTGCGGCCCCACGTGGTGTTAGAGTGTGTAACACTGTATTTGTGTTGACATATTTTTGTAATGCACAGTCTAATCATGTAACCTACGCAAGCTGACATCTTTTACATTTAAAAAGGATTTGTTCACTTGGCACAACCCATTGACTAAGAAAATATGGTGTGTGTTTTTTTTTTTTTTTGACACAGTATTTTGCTCACTAACTTTTTTAGCAAAGTTGTCCAATAATATTAAAAAACCTGATTGATGCAGCATCCTTTATACATGAAATGCAGCTCAAAGTGCTTTACAGATTAAAAAAGAAATCAACCACAAGGTTTAAAACTAAAAAAAGTCATCTAAAGTAAATAATAAAAGGGATATTAGAACAATAAAATAAAGAAAAAGATGTATTTAAAAAGCCAAATAACAAAATATGTTCTTAACAATCTGTTAATTTCATCTAGTAGTGTGTCCCATAACTTGGCTCAGAATTACTCGATCTCATAAGTCTGGTGGGAGTGTATAAAGTCAGAAGGTCTGTACCACGTGATGCTGCTCACCCATAAAGTGCCTTGGTACTGTGTAAAAGACCCGTCCCTTTTTACTAAGATGCCTCTTAAGTGTTGTCCTTTTACAGTTGCTAGTAGTTACACAGTTAATGTTCAACTAAAATATATTAAATTGCTTCCTTATACACATACTGTACATGCATATACACACCTATTCTGAAATCACCCTAGATGAACGCATAAAAGGAGGACTGGGCACACAATATTTTCATTCAGCCCTCTTTATGGGCCACAGTTGCTTCTAACAAGAAGCACCAGCACAACTGTGAACACTGAAAATGAGACAGGATCAAACACCCCACGAGCACCGTGGACGGACTACGCTGGGCTTTCCCTACCAACGGCACAGCCTGGCATTGCTCCTTTCTGACTTAATCGTTGTCTGCACCGTAAAAGTCACAATACTACAGTGACGAGTACAGCGCTGCCCTAATGTTGGTGTGCAGTTTTGTGTTGGTTCATTTCTTACCAAACTTTACTTAAACATCTGTCTGCCAGCTCAACTGTGACGGTGGCTCCTCTGGCACACGACTTGTGATTATAAAATCTCAGTCTTAGTAGAATCACAGACGTCATCCAAGGTGTAAACGGCCTCATGCCGCTGCTTTCACATTCAGGTACTTGACATATCGGTAGTGCTTACATATTCAGGTGTGATGCTTCAAGCATGACAATCTGCAAACACTCCTTTATGCCAGCATTGTTTTTTGTTGTTTGTACACCTTATCTACCAGGAAATGTAATTATAAAACATAAAAGAAGCTGCACTGTGGAACTTTAAGAGCTCTAAAGCATCCATTCTGTCTTTTATTTGACGCTTATTTATGTTTCAGAGTGGACCGTCTATAAACAGATTTTAATAAAGCCGTCTTAGCAAAAATGCACTTGATATAAGAACAGGTAGTTGGACAACAAACGGCTAGATGTTTTTGTTGTATTGATTCACAATGTCTTAAATCATTCTTTATTTATTTAATCTTTGCATTGGGCGCGATAACTTCTCTGCCCAATTTGAAGTATCCTCTCAGTGTTCATTTATCAAGTTCCTTTGGCTTTATATATTTAACAATGTTATTTAATGTTGTTTTTATTTCATAAATGTCTAGAGAGTTGTAATCTTACTCTGGATTTCTCATTGTGTGTCTCTTTTTAGTTTGACAAGTACACATCCAAGCTCGACAACCCCTTCCTGCGACACTCCAGTGTAAGTCATGTGTTTACTTTATTGTGATCTTGCACCAAGTACCATTTGATGATTGGCTAGTTCTCTCTTGCTTTGTGAACAGACATGTGGCACATTTGTGAATACACTACACATTCTGCTACCTTTTGCTGTTAGAGTAAAGTTTAACAAACATCCTCCCAAAATGAAGTATTATTTTTTTTTTTTGTTTCATTTTACCTAATAAAGAGGTACAGAGTGTAAAACCCTGGGTGCTCTAATAATGCCTGTGATTTGTCATTCTCTCATCTTGCACAGTTTTTCCCATCGTACCCACCGCCAATGTCTGGCATGGCTCCCCTTCTTCCTCACTCAGCCCCCTTCAGTTCTCTGCAGGGTGCCTTCCAGCCTAAGGTTAGTTTTCAAGTTGTACTTTTTAAGTGCTAGTGAATGGTGATTTTGGAAATGTCTGCCCTCACTGTTAGTAACGGTGGCTCGATTGTTTCATGTGCTTGTTTCTTCAACATTTGAGGAGCTGGCCCTTTTGTTTACATTGTAATGAAAGTCACTGATATGTGACTACATATGTGTAGTCCGGCAGTTTTATCCAAAACTACACACGTTCAAGTACATTTGGTTTATGCAGTTGATGGCGCCCATCTGTAATGTGATGTTCACTGCAGTCTGTGACAGGCTGCAGCAAATATGATTTGGCAACATCTGCCAGGATAGTGACCCTCAGTAATCCAGAAATCCACTGACCACCCACCATGCAGACTCCATTAGGGGCTCCTGTCATGGGTGTCTATGCTTGTACAGGATATTGTCCAGATCTTATTTTGCCCGCTAATGTGTGTGTTAGTTGGCCAGCTGCTCTTCTAACTAACTGGCAATATTTTGTGCAAGCCCAGATCAGTACAAATAAGTTGTTTCTGTGAAATGTTGTGAATGTTTTTGGGAATGTGCCACATTACTGAAGAATATGATTTTGAAAGTGCTTCTGAGTACAAACTGTAAAGATTAATGAATGAGCAAAGGATTTCTTTGAATCCTGCTGTAGGCTTCCAATCCAATAGATGTAGCATCTCGCCCTGGTGGAGTACCTCACACACTTCTACAGAAGGATCCACGGGTAAGCCACATACTGCTACGGTAATCTGAATGTATTTATAGAGTACAGTACATGTGCCTGCCTCGAATGATTAGAATTACTACAATAATGTCTGACACACTGTGTTGTTTAAGTTTAAGACTCAACCAATCTGACAAGGTACAAAGGAGTACTTTTATAATCATTATTTCAAAATGCACTTGGTGTTCTAATTGCCACAAACAATAAGGTTGTTTCGCTCACTGCAGCCATCCACTGAGTCCAGTCTGAACTGGCAACGTCGCCAGTGTACTCAGCCCTGTCCTTTTAAGATGCAGACATTGGCCACACTTTAATCTTGACCTTGCTCTATTTAAAGTGTTTGTGCACATCATTAAAGGGGATTGGCGCAAATGATTTGCTTTGAACCTAATAGCAAAAATGTGCATAAATGAAAACAGCATGAGGTCAGACAGCTAGATCTCAGTTATCAGTTTTACCTTTTAACTGCAGGGCATCCAATACACTGGCATGTTTAAAAAAAACAGTTAAGATGGTGCAAAGGCTCAATTTGCACTTTGATCATTTTGAGCTATCCATTCCCATTTTAGCTTTTTCTTGAAAAACTAATGTAATTAAGCAATTCACCATTGAAATGCATACCACACTTTCTAAATTTTGGAAAATACTAAATGCTGAGATTCCACTGTTATCGGTAACTTGACATTGTGAATGTGATTGTGTAACTTGAAGTAATGGAATAGTTTCAAACAAAAGATGCAGACTACAGGCCCTTCTTCCTATACTTCTCATCCAACAGGTGTCTGATCCTTACAGAACTTCTGTCAGAGTAAGTGGCCTCTGTGTCTTTGTTAAAATGTCTTCCATGCATCAGCCCTGTTTATTCCATCCCCAACATTGTGCTGCTGTTCTCTCACACATCCTGTGTTCCTTTGTTTTTAATCTCCCATCCTTTCTCTCATCTTGTTGCCAACCAAGCTCTGCCTAGTTTTGTAACATGTAATGCTTGCTTCCTCTCTCTACCTCATTTCATGTTTCTGTCCTAATTTCTCTCTTTTTGCCTCATCTTTCACAACATTCCACATTTCCTTGTTATTGACATCTGTCCACTTCTTCAACTAACCATATAAACCCTTTTCTTTCAGAAACCAGGTAAATGGTGTGCAGTTCACGTTCAGATTGCCTGGCAAATCTACCACCACCAGCAAAAAATGAAGGTACTGCTATGTGACGAGTTTTCCTGCAGGACCCTTACTGTTTTACTTAAGTAGGAAGAGAGAACAGGCCACATGTTCCACCTAACCAGTCAATGACATTTTCTTGTTTCTCCTTTCCTGGCTCTACTTTAAGTCAACTGTTGCTTTACTACAAGTTTAAAGTGGCGATATATCTGACAAGTTCTCCTCACATATCAGGTGGCTCTTCTCATTGTGACTCTGCCTTGATTTTATTGCAGTGATCTACCTTGAGCAAAGCTACATGTGCCTACACAGTTTTGTCTTGTGGTGTACAGAGAAACGTTTAAAGTTAGAGTACATAAGGCAACAGTGGTAAGAGTGCAGCTACTGTGCACGGAGCTTAAACCTCAAGCTTCTGTCTTTTTTTGACAGCAAATGCAACTGGATCCACATAAACTGGATATGAACGGCAAGCTGGATCTGTTCAGCAGACCACCAGGCCCAGGCCTCTTTCCAGGATTCCCATACCCCCATGACCTTGCTAGGCCACTCTTCCCAGCAACTGGTGAGCAAGCAGTTCAGATCTTTTCTTTTGGTGGTAGCTGTGACAGTGCACTTGTAATTTAAAGGAGAGTACCGACTAGGATTGTTTGCCATTAGGAAAACGTGCTTCTTAGGGCAGCTACATTGCAAGACATTGGATAGTAACGGACTGATGAACATTTTATCTGAATGTTCCAGGGAAGCTTTACAAGAGTTTCACGAAATGGAAACTGGCAGCTTATGTAAACCAATGAGCTGATGTCCGGCTCAAACTTGTGCAGCTTCGTTCAGTCCATCTTCTTTCACAGGCTGTGTGTGCCGACATGTTCTTAAGACAGTGAGGTCAAGGTGAATAGATAAAAACTGTAAATACTGAATCTTACAGGAAATGCTTTTTAAAATGTTATGCTACTTCCTTTGGAAGTGGTCTGAACAGTAAACCCATTTTCAGAAGTAGTTTCATGCTATTGGCTGAGGTTGAAGACTTGTTGTCTTTACGTGGGTTTGGGTGCAGTTCCAGATTTTAAAAACGCAGGTCAGTTTTGGCCAATACAATTAATTATACAATTTACAACACATTCTTGACACACATGGTAACACACTGTTTGTTTTTCTCTCTTCTCTCTGACACTGCAGCAGTCAAATTTGAGCCGGTGTGGTGGCTTTGACAGAACCTGCCTGCCTTTAGGAAAGCCACTTGCCTATCTTTCACTATCATTGTGAAACCTGATGTGACGACCACATCACTGGGCAATAACAAACGATTGATGATCAGTCACTCACATCACACACTCTATAGGAGAACTGATTCTAAAATAACAGGGCTGGTCTGTGACAGTCGCTACATGACTAGTACTTTGCTTTACCATGAATGTCCAGTGACAGTAATAAGCTGATTTTAATAATGAATAAGTGATTTTATCTGTCAAAAGCAAATCAGAATCTCACTCTCAAAACCATCCAATAACACCTTGTTTATTCATCCTGAATGATGTATAAAGAGACAATAAACAAAACTAAGTGGAGTGTGGTGGGAGGGCAAAGTAAATGAAAGGAAGCTTAAGGATACAGACCATTTGAGGACATGAAAGAGGGCAAAGCAGCAAGGAACAGTGGAGGACAGAGGAAAGTTGTGTTAAGCAAAGCGCCTATAAGAAAGCAAGTGGGGATTTCTGTCGAATTTGAACATCCTAAATGGATGGGAGAACATGCAGCATGGTGTGGATGAATACCCTCCGTTCAAATGATGTATCATCATGTCTTTGTCACACCAGAGGCCCAGTGCCAGTGTAGATGACACCACAGCACATGAATTTCAAGTTGGGCAGTGGAGTCTTTACAGTTGTGATGTACAGGATTCACATAAACTGGCCAGCTGTCTCCATTTCTGTCCTAATACAGGTGCAGGGAGGTAAAGTATTTTTAGAACTGTCGTTGATGTGGAGTGACTGCTAACTTCACGGAGTCTGTTGCTGGTCTTCAATTTGGTACCAAACAAGTGTGAGGTGGCAGTTGGTTGCAGTTCACTGCACTGCAGCATCCATTCATATTTATGTGCAAGGCATGGTTTTAGGGTGACATCGGCATCAGGTGCTGCACATATTAACACAAAATAAAATTTAATGACCAAAAAGAAGAGAGAGATGGACAGAAGGCTGCCATTTCCAATTTCTACTATTATTGCCAACACTCCAGGCTATCGATTAATCAACAAGCCATTTACATCCTCTGTCTTTTAAATTATTAATAAAACATACAAACTATCACATAAAATGCAATGTCAGAGCAGAAGCACAGAAAGACATCTGGAAGTCCTGCATCCTGATGAAACCAAATTAAAACTTGATAAGCCAAAGCTGATATAATGAGATGATTGCAATTCGTGTCAGCCCCAAGGTTCAGTAAGTAATGTTTGAAAGGGGATATTAAATGGCATTGACACCAGCTTGGTCCTCCTTTACTAGTGTTAGAAATTCACACTACTTGTGTAATCTGAGGGGTCTCCTGTACATCTGGAATCATAGAGAAAGAATTTGGTGAGTCTGTGTCTAGTCAGTTGAACAGGCGACACTTCCAGCCATTAAGCACATCATATATGGCTTTAAAAGTGGTGCCTCACACACTCTGGCATTTTCTTTTAACCAGAGGCTTCAAGCAACTCAAGAGATCCAAAGGGGTGCATTAAGAGCTGCTCACTGGCCACTGGATTGTTTAGAGTCTCGGTCCTGGGGGCCCACTGTGTCTGCAGGTTTTTGTTCCAGCCAGATTCATAGTCACTGACTCAACTGGTAACACTCATCTCATTTAATTAGCTGCTTTTATTCTCTTCTTTTCTTATTCTACATTCAGAAAAGCACAGCAGCTAGATTTTTACATGTATAAGACATCTAGAAGTATTTCTATTTTTACTACCGATTTAAATGCTTATCTCTCATTTGTTGATTTCTCTGTGCAGTTTGCTCTCTTCACCGGTCTATCTTAATAACAACAATTAAAAAAACAAGGAGCAAAGCAGACATGCAGGCAAACAACACTGAATCGTGAAAGACTGCGGCTACTTGAGCGTCTGACCTACTAATTAGTAAATAATGGATTAATTCAACAGTTAGAACACCTGGAAAAGTGCAATGAAAATACTGTTAAAAAGAAAAAAACACATTATTTCCATATAACTGTTTAGTACATTTTAATAATTTATTTTGTTGGGTTTGTTTTTTTTTTTTGTTTTGTTTTTTTTTTTAACAAACTTAGTTTTCTAATTTCTATATTGTTTCCAAAGCACAGAATCTGGGAAATAACAGTTCACTTAATTAGCCCAGGAGCCCAACTAAAAACAGAAGCTGCTTGGAACAAAAAGCTGCAGCCACTGGGGGTCCCCAGGACCGAGTTTGAAAACCCCTAGTTTAGAGAATCCAAAGTGTTTGCCCTATGATTGTAGACTTCTGGAGACACCCAGTGTTATGCTGCAAAAGGAGACGGGGGGTGTGGGTGGGGGGATTGGTGGTTTAGTTTGGTTCTGAACAGGTGGGGTTCTCTGGGTAATGTATTAGTGTGGCCTGTGTGCCAAGTGCTCTCCCAGCTAGTAGTTTGCCATATCCAGAGGTATCTCCCTCTTTTGGCCTGGAGCTGCACAAACATTTGTCAGCAGTCTGCTTTCAAAACGTCCCTCATCTGTTACCTTCCACTCCCAAACCTCACAGGAGCAGCAAGGCGGCAGACCCCATCAATCGTCCAGCTCTGTCTAAGGCCTCCCACCAAAGGTACACTGTCCTTTTCTGCCCTGCATCTAATCCCTCTGCTGTGTCCTGTTAGCAGTCATGAACATTTCATCTTCTCTACGTCGCATATTGATTGTTTTATTTATGTTTCTCATAACAATAATGAGAAGAGATTCTACACTGTGTTGAAGTGATGCTGCCTCAGCTTGATCCCTGGCAAAGTGAAATTCTGCAAGAATGCAGCCTTCCCCTGCAACAGAGCTGTGGTGATGCACAGTGAAATGGATTTCATTAGCTTAAATACCCACAGTACTGAAATCACGAGCATGGTGGGCTGTTTTCATTTGAAGTGAGACTGCCTGAGATTCTAATTAAAGTGTAGCTTGTTTAGTTTTCTCCAATCAAAAGTACTAAGGGTCTGTTGTATTTTTAATGGCAGTGACCCATCTCTAACTTTTTGTTATAAGATTAGCCATTTTTGGCACTGCTCAACATATTGTCTCTTTTCTTGGGTAAAGTTTAGAAAATCATTTCTCGGTATAATACCTAGGTGAGTAATGCTGACTGTGAATGACACTTCTCTAGGTGCTGGACACCCTGCAGCTTCCCCTTATGGACCCCCTTCTCATCACAGCAGCTTCCTGGCTACAGGTCACCTGGCAGGTACGTGTGAGTAACATGTTGTTTTTACACTGGGCTCACACCAGAGCTGTCTATGCAGAACCTTCATTAGACCCCTCCTAATGCCTCCTAGCCACTGAGTCTATCCTGGATTAGTAAAGGGGAGACTCTGTGAGACAAGGTTTGCTCAGCACAAGACTTCATGAGGCTGTAGAAATTTAGAGATATCAAAAAGTAGTCTGCTTTTACCAAAGGAGGATTTCATGTTAGTAATTGCAGCAATCTGTGGAAAAAGTTAGTTCCACAATATGGCTACCCAGTGATTGGAAGCATGTGGTTGCTTTTAGATACATCCACAAGTGTACAAATCTTGTGATCCATCTACAGCATTAGTGTTGACTGTGTCAGGTCTCATCTACACGGCCAATTTGATTTATCATTTTACAATGACAGCTGAAAGAGCTTTAGTTGATTCCTTGCTAACACTCAGCCTTGTCTGCTCTAAGGTGGTTGATTCTTGTGGCATCTGTCAAGACTTGTGTTTAACACCACAGACTCTGCTAATGAGAGCAACCAGCCTAGGAAGTGTGTAAGTCACTGGGCCTCTCCCTAACCATTTTTTATCCTTTTCAGATCCTTTTAACCGCTCCAGTGCCTACAGCGGTCTTGGAAACCTCACGTCCAGTGCCTTTGGAGGATTAGGCAACCCTTCACTCAGTAAGAACAGACATGTGGGCCATCCTTGTTTTGTGATACCCACCAATGGTTATCATTTTTTGGAAGAATTATTTACATATAGTGCTCTCTTCATTGTTTTTATATGCATGGTATAACATATGTTTTTAAAAAAGAAAAAAAAGTTTGGATTGGCTGGAACCCAGGTAATTTGAATGATAATTACTTCTCATATTGAAAACACAGTAAAACTTTGATTATCTGTCACTCAATTAACCATCAGTCTCAGTTAACTGTCAGATCCCAAAAAAAAACCCCAACCATCGCACACGCCAGCGCCTCTCTATTATTGTACCCCAACTGCCATGCAAAACGCTCTGAGCTTGTGCTACAGCATAAATATCCTTGCCCAGCAGCACAGTGTCAGTTACGTACCTTCAGTTTTAATAGTGGTTCGTAACTTTTAGTTTTGTTATAATTAATCTACTATACATTGTTATGGCTGATAAATGTATGTGCGTGGTGTTGGAATTGTCACAAAAATTGAAATTATTAAACATTAATGAAATGGTGGAAGTGTTTCAAGTATGGCTTCAATTTACAGAGAAGGAAGAACAACAGTGAACGATATAAAGCGTGATGCAGACAAAATTTAAATATGTGTCACAAATGGAAATCACAGACAGTAATGTTCTTCTATGTTAAATTTAATGTTTTTCTGCTTTTTTTAAATTCTGTTATATAATGTTTTTTTTAATACGTTGTGACATGCAGGCAGTTTGTGATGCACTATACGGGTGCAGAAAGCGTGGAATGAAAGCTGTAAGTGATGGGACTGGGTGAAGGACTTCTGTTCTGTAAAAGGCAGATATGAGTAGGAGGAGAAGTTGGGAGAAATAGGAAGGTGTGGAGGAAGGAAGTTTTGAGTAGAGAGTCGGGAAACAATAAGCAGCAGTGCTTGCGATATAGAGAAAAAAAAGAATCTAAGTGGCAGGAGATAAACCGATTGGTAGGGAGAGGGTTGTTTTATATTGTTTTGGAGGTGAGCTCCGTAACCCAGAAAACGGCATCGTTGGTAAGGAACAAAGACTCCAAGTAAAACCGCAGAAAACTCCAGTACCTCCAACTTGTATTTGCTTGTTATGCTGGTCGTTACAATATTATATGAATTAATTTTGTTAATATGGTTTTGTTGTGTAAATATGACTATTTGCTACTCTAATTTACTGTATATCATTTTTAAAGTAGCTGTTCTGTTATCCATCTCGGCCTTTGGTCCCAACACCTGATGCATAATCAAGGTTTTACTGTACTCACAAACTGCTGATTTTTTAGCTCACCTGTGTCACCTTTTTTGTTTATGATGGAAGGTACTCACCACTTGGCCCTGACTGTAAACGATGCCAAAAGGCTTGTATTCCAAATTCATTATTCTGGAATGGTTTCTCCAGACAGCTCCACGAGCACATTTTATGTTATTTGTTTTTGCCTACAGTTGCTTACTCTGCTAAGAGTCCACCAGGTTGAGCAGGATACCCTGTTCTTTGATACCTGTGGACATGTTTCAAAATTTACATAATATATAAAAGCTAATTATAATAATACTTTGTTACACCTTGTTTGTGTTAATTTAAATATTTGGATTCTTTTTGCTATTAATCATGAAAATCTTTCGAGACAAAGTTAATCCAAATTTCAAGAGGTCCTTGTGAATTGAGCCATAAAAAACTCACATAAATTTTCATATTCCTATATTTTAATAATTTCAGCTTCCAACAGTGTGTTTGGACCCAAGGAAAGTCATGGCCTGTCTGGATTTAGTAGTCCCCACCATGACACATGGAATCGCCTTCATCGAACACCACCCTCTTTTCCCACACCCCCTCAGTGGCCAAAATCAACTGACAATGAACGTAGCTCTTCTGTGACCAACCATGACAGAGAGAAGGACAGAGAGCGTGAAAGAGAGCGGGAGAAGAGAGAATCCCTCAGCAAAGAGGACAGAGACAAAGACAGGTGAGTGGCAACACCTGAATCACAGCACAACAGCACGCTTTTCAACATGGCATAGCACTCATGACATGTGTGTGTACTGTGTGTGTATATATACAGGGTGGGCCATTTATATGGATACACCTTAATAAAATGGGAATGGTTGGTGATATTAACTTCCTGTTTGTGGCACATTAGTATATGTGAGGGGGAAAACTTTTCAAGATGGGTGGTGGCCATTTTGAAGTTGGCCATTTTGGATCCAACTTTTGTTTTTTCAATAGGAAGAGGGTCATGTGACACATCAAACTTATTGGGAATTTCACAAGAAAAACAATGGTGTGCTTGGTTTTAACGTAACTTTATTCTTTCATG
>JANRMT010062839.1:2015360-2045632 GCA_026402145.1 Polypterus bichir lapradei | reverse complement strand
ACAAGTGCATGCATACATGAAACAAAACAGATTGTGGTTTTCATTAGAACAATAAAAATCAAAGTTATACACAAAGCCCTGCCATCAAAAACATCCATCTCAAACTCCTCAACCAATACCATGAAGCCTGTGCCCTTAAAAACTGCCATTAACCAACATTTTATACAAAGCATGGACCCCACTCCTTCACTCTTATCCTGTATATGTTATTTCATTGTTAAAAGTAGGTATTAAAAGACCTATAAACTGGACTGTGCAAACAAATCTCCATATACCTAAATTGCAACAAAACTAATTATGCTAATTGGCAACAAATCTTCTGGTAATTACATTGGTGGGATTAACTGTTTTACATGCGCATATAAAACAGCATGCATCACCAGGTTTCCCTCTGAACAGCTAGTCCTTTCTTTGTTTCCATCTCACAGTGACTCTGTTATCTGAGCTTAGGTAACTTACATACTCTACTTCAGTGCCATCCCTCAGACTTCCAGCAACTGAGTCAGGCCAGCAAGTTTGCTTTACTCTTTCATAAAGCAACAGAAGAACACAGTGACTTAAACTAAGATGTTATCTTTCCATCTATCCATTCATACAGATGACCAAGTTCTTAGGCTGTAACCTGCACATCCATAAGCACAAAGATGATAGCATTACTTTTCTAAGAGAGGAATCTCAAATTGAAATAGTGCTAGAGTTTTTGAGTGCTAGCTCACCTATCAAGAGTATTCCACAAAGTATTCATGCAACAATCAAGATCAAATTATCGAAATGCATACTGTAGAAAAAGGAACAAAATGATGGACAAGTGCATCTCCCAGAGACTGAGAGAAGAGGCCAGAGAGTGACAGGTCTGCCCCTCAATGGGAGGGCGGCACAGAAAAGGCCATTACCCAGATAGAAGAATGACCCAGTTGGCATTTTGGAAATATGTTTATGTTCTAAAAAAACCAAGACACGACTTTTTGTCCCAAAATAATTATATAACACTCTAATTGCACTGTAGAGCTATCAGTAGGGACTAGGCAACTGGATACAATGAGTGGAGAAATGATTGGCAGTGTATATAAGCATATAAAACTGCAATTAAGTCAATTTATGTTTGTGTAACGCTCTTCACTGTGTTCAAAGGCAAAATAAATGACAAAATGCACACATATGAGTTTAACCACCCAGTAAGGCAATGCAGTTTTAAACTATTCAGAACAAAAGGATTCCAACAGTATGCACTCATTAAGGTCTGCAGCACCCCTGGATAAAAAACTAAAGGTCCATGGTGAGTTATAATGAACAACGTCAGACACCGTCACAGTTCCAGAGACCTTGGCCAACAGGTTGCCAGCCCCGTGCTAGACATTGTAGAGTCTTCCATAAGTTTGTGCTGGCCAGTCTAATAAGGTGGCAGATTCTTTCATCTCTGGATTCTAAAGCTTTGAGTATCTGGTATCCTTCACGCAACCTAACAAAATCCTAGCCTTAGTGAAAATGTTACCTAGTGGTGACTCAGGGACAAACATGTGAAAGTCCATTCAAAACCCAGATTTCACTGCCACCGTTCAACAACTGTGGCACCCAAGTGTCATCTGAATAAGCTCAACAACTTGGAGTAACAGGCCAAAGTCCATCTGAGCAAAGTTGGCACAGACTTGCCTCCATGATGAGTGGAAAAAGGTGGTACTATAAAGTTTTAAATGTGGGATATTGATAGTTAAGCAAACATGATTTCTCCTTTTTAAGACTGTTTTCTACCATAAAACAATATCACAGCTTATTTGTTTCAAAATAATACCACCTAATGTCTGGGTAGGACATGTTAATCAACGTGGGGTTTGGAATGCTTTTGTCAGGCACTAAGCACTCATCTCTGTCTCAGCACTGCAGTCCATATTTCACTTAAATAAACCTCACCTGTGTTTCTCACTGTGCCTCCAACTCGTTTCAGTGAGCTAAAAGGTCACAGTTGCAGAGTCACACTGTCACAGCCAAAACTAACCCAACCATTGGTGATTACTACCACTAACACACGGGTGAGGAAACATGTCCTCTTCAAATGCAGTCAAGCAGCAAGGCACAGCGTCTAAAGGCACATATGTATAAGCATTTGACCTAAAATTGCACCCATGCTTAAACATTTCCCATCATGACTTGGTGCTTTCTAGAATGTTTTATGTGAGTCCATTTAAAACCTGCTGGAGGGTATCATTACCAGCCACAGACAAAAGACAAGTACCAACCCTGGACTGCTGCTCATCTGTCTTGAAGTACACTCTGCACAGGCTCCTTCTGCCACAGTAAACTGCCTTCTGAAATTATTTTTGTTAATGGACTGTGAAAATCTTAAAAACACACAGTTTGCAATTTTTCCGTTTCCATGTAACAATCAAGCCAATGTTTGATTGATAAATATTTGGTTATTTACAAAAAACATTCTCAGATTTTAATTGTTTGTTCTCATTTATATAAACATTCTAAGTTGGCTTTTGATGGTCTGATAAGCTGCTGAAGCTGTCATTGGGATTCCATCTCATAAAGGGCCAACCTTCACCACACAAATGTATGCTTTGTCACAAGGCCATCAACACTAGCTGACTCCTCTGGCAGATGGCTGTAGGGGTGACTTGACAACGCCTTGTTTAACAAGCAGTACACACACTCATACAGATTCTCATTCGACACTCAGACTAGATGAATGTGTTTGTTAGTAGTGAACACTGATTCATACCATTCTCCTTTCTAGGGATACACAAGACAAGAGCCGTACCTCCAACAGGTCATCTCCTGCCTCGGCTCCAGTTGGATATCAAATCAGCAACCTAATCCGTAGCAGCAGTATTGAACGGACACGGGAGGGAGAAAAGGAGTCAGTAGAGCGCCTGAGAGAGACATCCCTGAGCACAGACATTAAGGTTAAAGAGAGCCACTCTCCGGGCAAGGAGGTCCATGAGCGGCGCCAACCGGAGGACATGAGCAAACCTTGCCTTCAGCCACCATCTCCATATGGCAAGCCCATCCTTACTGAGCCAACTCTCAAGATCACAAGCACACCAGGAAAAGATGGTGACACAAAATCGAGACAGTCCCCATCTGCTGAGTTACTACACAAGGTAAAAAATGATGTCAAAGTCAAGGAGGAACGCAAAGAAGAGCAGGAGGTCATGTTGGTGAGCTCAGAACCAGCTACTGTCACAACACAGCAGCACCACCCAACAGCTCATCAGCCTCCCTCTAGGTGCACAGATCTACCTTCTCCGGCTTCTCTTCATAGTGTCCATCTGCCTCACTCAATGCCACTGTCCTTAAGTGGTGTCAATCAGGTCAACAGTTTCAATCTTTTGGATCGTACTCGAGTGGCTCCATTCATGGGCATAAGCCCCTTATCTTCTACAAGAGAGCGTTTACCCCACCCAGGATTCACCTGGGATCCTTTAAGAGATGCCTATCGCAGCCTGGATTTGCACAGGAGAATGGACTACCAGTTGCGGGCAGAGCAGAGCCATCGCTTCCCTGGGATATATGAACATGAGCGATCGTACAGGGAACGGGAGCCTCATGACTACTCTCACCACGAACATCTACTTGAGGCCCGCCGGGAGCACGAGAGACTTCGCCAGGCAGAAGAAAGGGAGCGGATGCATATCCGAGATGAGTTAGACCGAGCTCGCTTGCACCAGCTTCACCAATCGCCCATTGAGGGTCATTTGCCTCATATGCCACCGTTCATGTCCCCGCTGGGAAGCATGCATTACCCAAGGCTGAGTCCATCAGCTGCCCACAATGGAATGCTAAACAGGACACCACCAACTGCTGCTCTGAGTGCGCCACCACCATTAGTTCCTACTGGCAGCACCAGACCAACCTCTCCCCGAAGGACTACCCCCTTGGCATCCTCAGAGCCCAGAGAGTACTCGCCCACACACAATCCCAAAGAAGTGGAAGCACGGTAGCTCTGAGCTGGACATGTAGTACATACAGGGGACATTTCCTTTCTTGTGCACTTTTGAAAAAGAAAACAAACAAAACTAAATGCACTGCTTTTATCAAGACAGAACAATAAAGGGACTGTACATTTGTTAAAATGAAAAGCACATGTCATGCTTTGTTGTGTGTTTGGGAAGGGAGTGTATTATATAACTAAATAAAAATGCAGAGTATAACATTCTTATGTTAAACTTGAGATTAATATATTAACGAGATTTCTTTCCCTCATTTTTCGCATTCAAGGTGAAATTTTGTGTTTGCCAGTTTATCTGCCCTTCCCTTCCCTTGTACAAAAATGATGAGTTGTTTACATGTTGGAGAAACTGGGGGTTTTGCTTTCTCTATAACACACACACACACATATATATATATATATATATATATATATATGTTTGTATCTATCACAGTTCACTGTGAAATTCTGAGCATAGGCCAGATAAACAAAACCAACTTATTTTTAACAATGTTTGGTACCAGAAAGAGACTTGAAAACTTTACATTTCATTTTGTTTTTGCTCTGTCCCTTATCTGTTAATTTTCTGTATTCAAAACTAATGTAAATAGTCTGTTCATATTCCTAGGAGATGACAATTGTAAATTAGGCTTTTTAAAAGTTTTTAGGTGGTTTGAAATACAAAGCAGAGCCAGTGACAAAGTTTCTTCTCCTAAGATTGATTAAGACATTGAAACTTTGTAGAAGAGAGAGAGTCTCTTCACCATTTTAATCATCAATCTATGCAAAGGACTGTCGACTGACGGAGCGACTGAAGGAAATGCACTCAGCTAGGAGACACAAATGAAGTGGTTTTACTTTTTTAAATTAACAATAAAAAGGGAAAAAAAAGAACAATTCTTGAACCCTAAATATTACTGTTTGGCAGGTCAAGATGCCTGACCAAAGAAGAGAAGGCACTGTTTGTTTGGTTTTTTTATCTTATTTTTTTCTGGCAGCAATGGACAGTGTCCAGCCTGTGCTCTTGTGCAGTGTTTTTAATAGACTCTTGTATACAAAAAAAAAAATCAGTAGGGTTTTAGACGTGGGAAAAAAAAAAAAAAAATTAAAAAACAATGAGCTCTGATTATCTATAGTAAGTCATGTCCATAAACAAATGTTTTGGTTTTGCTATGGTTCTGCCTGAGCTAAATTTGGTATGATTTTATTAAATTTTGTTTTATTTAATGTTTTTGTTATCCTTGTCTCCAATAATACTTTTTGTTTATTTGATGAATGAAAATGTGCTTGGTTGTCAAAGCTTATAGAGTACTTAAAGGAACCTCTAGGTATTTGGATGAATGTTCTTCTACTAACACATTTATATCCATTCTCATTGCGTAGAACCATCCAGTTATGTGATGGTGCCCTGCAGTGAATGGCTGTCCCATCTGGGGATGGTTCTTGTTTTATGTAAGAATGAATCTGGAAAGTGCTTCTGTAAATTAAGCTAAGGATTGGGAGAGACAACTAAACTTGAGCAGCATGGCCACAAGTTAACTTTTTACCAGCCCTATAAGAAAAGGCCGACTGGAGCTAAAGGTCAAGTTCACTGTACTCAACAGGAATGTCCATTTGTCATGTTGTGCTGACAGCCCTTATTTTTATTGCACAAGTCTCTGCTTGTGTGACAGTTTTTCCTTACAGCACTAACATAACTTCCAGTGTTTCAGGTGTACAACAGCAGGTTGTTTGTTACATGTCATAGCTATTACCAGAATTCTGTACAGTAAGGACAGCGTTTTACTCAGCCTGACCTGCTTTTCTTCTCATAACAACAGAAAGCACTTAAAAGCAGACCGATAAATGTGAAGGACATTTACACCAGCGTTTCTAACTATCTGGAGCGTCCCCAGAAACTTTGGAAGAAGCGTTGTGATATTAGAAAGACGATACAAGCCAATATGGACACCTTTAACTGCACGCAGCAGGGCCTGCATAAACACACGAGGACATATTTCACTATGTGACACTAACTGGGGGACATGTACACACTACCACTAGGATGGGTGGGTGTTCCTCACACATAAAGACAGGCACACCAAGTTCATCAGCATTTCCAGAGCTGGAGTCTAGATTAAAGGGACTTGAAATTACACCATACATTTTAACAGTCTTTCTCAACACTACTTTTAAACAAAAGCCGCTAGGATATCAATACTGTGTGAAGGAGTACTTTAATGATGTGCCAGCTTGTCGTCCTGCTGGCTGCTCAGATCTGTTAGTGAGTCGAGCACCAGGCCTTCTGGCTTTGGCACAAACGTTTAACTTTCAGAATTCCTATAACAAATGTTTTTGAAAAGAACCAAATCAATGTAAATAAATCACAAAATTGGTTAATATTACTCCCTTTAAAAATAAAATATTCTACGAAGATAATGTTTGACACTGACGTACTGCATGGATAGTTAGTCTAGTGTGTGGTTGTGTTTTAAGGCTAGGTGGTCTGTGTGTATTGGACACATCAATATTATTTTCAGTAAATATATTTCCATTGAGGCTATTCACATGAAATTCTCACCAGATGTAACGCAAGAATTCACAACATAAATAAAGGTATGTGTGATAAAGGGGACCGACACAGGGTGTAAGTACTGAACAGTCTCAGTGGAGAAGCTTCAAGACGCTTCTCTATGAAGAAAGCAATCGCCTGCAGTGCTCAGGTGTGACTTAAGTGACTGACTTGAAATCTCGCAGATTCAGCGGGGGGGGTTGGGTGGGGGGTTTTCTTGTGGACCCTGATCTTTAGCTCCTCCCACGAATTGGATTTAAGTCAAGTGATTGAGTACTCCATTCAAACAACTTGAGAGAGTTTCCTTCGCTCTTTGTTTTGGACCGTCGTCCTGCTGGAAGGTCCACCCACATCTCGTCCACAACATCCTGATGTATGGCAGTAGATTCATTCAAATATCTCTTGTTACATGGCCCCAAGAAGGGGAGCATGACATGAGAAACAGCCCCACACACACCATGATGCTTCCACCTCCAAACTTCACTGTTGGTGTGGTGTGATGTACACTGCTACTTCTCCTCCTCCAAACATGGTATGTTGTATTACCAGCCGTAAGATTCCCCTTTGGTCTTGTCTGGCCAGACTATCTTCTCCTAGTATCTATATATATATATATATATATATATATATATATATATATAATTCACTAAGCCAAGACACCCATAGAAAGCACGCCAGAAGGGGCGTGGATTCACAAAGCCACCGACAAGTAAGACACCTATGACGCACGCAGGGAGGAGCCACACCCACCAACTCCAAGACCATTGGATACGGCGACAACTCGCAGAGCCACGCCCACCAACTCAGACGCGACGACACAGAAAGAACAGCATCATTTATATTTGTCTGTCGTAGAGGCCTCATGTACCTCCAAGCCACTTTGACTGTTCATAGAGGCATGTTTCTCGCGGAGGTGAGTCACCATATGCAGCGTGTAAAACGGTTTGCGAGGGGTATCCCATGGGATCCTTAAAACAATCCTTTACAACTGAGGTTAAAACACAATGAAGTAAGCAGTCTTTAAAAACCGAGTTTTCGGTTACGACGCACGACCGCGTGCATAATAGCAAACTGTTTTACACGCTACATACAGCAATTCATATCCGCGAATGCATCTTCTTCACTCACGGACAATTATATGTTGCTCTCTCCAGAGTTCCACCTTTTCATTCACTTTCTGTTGTATTTTCACACCAACCAATTTTAGACAAGCGTGTCTTTCCAGAAGTGTTTAGCATTCAATAAATAATTATGCATGAGATTGAGCGTGTGTCTACCCGGCGCTGAGAGGCGTGGGTAAGCCGTTGAACCCCATTCGGGCTGCAAACCGTGGAATTCCCAATAAGTGTGACTCATACGCTCCCACTGATTACGTCCCTACCCTTTGTACACACCGCCCTCCCACCTCACTACTACTGTGGTCGGGTGTCTTGGTGGATTATAAATAGAAAAGCAGCCAAAACCGCACAGAGCAATGAAAAGTCTACGTGAGTCACAGATGCATCTGGACTGTGCAAAGACGACAACGACTCAAGTGACGAGTTAGAGATGGGCACATGAGCAGGCAGTGTATACTGAACGAGAAATCAGCAGACTAGCATGACAGAGGGAGCGGAATGGACGTCCTTCTCCTCTCCTCCCGTTCCACCCTCCGCGCCTGAGCGCCGTCCACCCCCATCCCTCCGTCTGGGAGGAGAAGGGGCGATAGCAGTCCGCCAGTTTTCAGTCACGGACAATTGTCTGTTGGTTCGTTCTGTGCATTGTTACAATGCTGCTTATCTTGCTGATTTATTACATTACCGATTTTTCAAATGTTAATTTTCTCCCTGTGCTTAAAAATCATTAAAAAAACCGGCCTGATTATGTGGCGTATGGTACGCCGCGGGTTGGCTAGTTTTATAGGTTTGTCCAAATGTTGTGTGGCAAATTTTAAATGAGCTTTTCTTCAGTGATGGAGTCTTGCAGGATGAGCGTGCATAGAGGCCATGGCAGCGGAGTGCACTGCCCATTGTTCTCTCTGTAACAATTGTATCTGCTGCCTCCAAGTCTTTCTGGAGCACTTTCTGTGTGGTCACCGGCTCTTGGGCTACTCTTCTGGCTATCTTCTGACTGGAAGACTCAGAAGATCTGAAATACGCCTGTAACCAGTTCCATTGATATGGTTTGTGAAGGTCTTGGGAGAGCTCTTTGCTTTTACCCATCATGAGATGTTTCTTGTGTGACACCTTGGTAGCAAAACACCTTTTTATAGCTCATCATTATGTACTAAGCTGATATCAATTTGCACAAAAAGAGGTTGAATTCCTTTCTAACTGCTTACGGATTTCAGCTCGTTCCTTGCTTTGTTGTACACCCTGAACATGCTCAACACGTCCTCCCTGTGTCATTTCACTTTATTGATGGTCTTTAAAGTTGTGAATTCTTTGTAAATACTTTGTGAATCTTTGTGGATTTCATGAGTTAATACCAACGTTAGGTGAGAATTTCACATGAATAGCTTCATTGGAAATATATTTACTAAAAAAACACAAAATGTTGCCACGTTCAATGTTTATTTCCCCGACTATTTCCAGTGCCACCTCCCTCAAGTGAGGACCTTGTGACATTTTACTCATTTACATACACCAGGGAAAGGTAAACATTTCAGGAGTCAAGTACGTTCATTCAAGAGTTAGGGAAAGTCAGGGAAACGGAAATCCTTAAAGAACCACAGTGTGACATCACAGTGGTGCTGCTGGAGAGAAAGCAGCCTGGTCAGCAGCAACTGTGAAACGCCGGACACTCAAAGCACATTTCAAACAGTGCAAACATATAAGGCCACCCTTAACAAATCAAAGACAATGTGGCTCGGTTAACTGGTCCAGTCCCACAAGCAGACTGCTGCACTGTTCAGGACTGGTTCCTGCTTTGTGCAAGATGGCTGCCAGTGTAGCTCCGATTCACCGTTAGGGTAGACTGGATTACACAAATACCAAACAGGTCGGGTAAGCTTGACCACATATAGTGCCAAGTCTCGTATGCCCCGTTTCACTGCTGCTCGAGCACACCACCACATCTCATGGTCAAAAATGCTTTCATTTGAGTGCAACACAAGAGGCTTTAACAGAGGTGATGCCGGGCCACGTCCAGTGGTAAACGGCCTGTACATTCAGCTGTCCGGCTGGGCTGCAGACCAACTGTCAGACGCGGCTCAATTTCCAGACAAACTTCCACAATACAACCACAATGGTGCTGTATACATTGTTACGGACTTGGACATAAACGTGATCAAAAAGTAGATAAACATCTATAGTCTGTGCCTCAACAAAGTCAAATCTGAAAATGCAGTACATCTTCTTAATGGCCACTTCATGGATATAATTAAAAAACGCTCCCAGAAAATGAAGTCTGCATCATATTCAGAAAGCAGAAAGTAAAAAGTAAGTAATACATGACAAGAGTGCATCATTCAGAAATGACTGTAATTACACAACATCATTTGAAGTGCCATGCAGCACAACTTTTGTTTTTCAGTTTCCTGTTGTGAAGCCCCATGATGAGGCCAGTTCAAGAGCAATGGCTACACCAACAAGCAGCACAGCGCCGGGCCACTGAAACGCTCCGCTTCAGCAAAATGCTGTAAGATGCTTTACAGAAAAGGCACATGAAGACTGGCGGGCTGCAACTTGAGCCTCCTTGCTGTCCCTGTCCTTTAAAAGCTCTTTTTTGGTGTTCATTCTTGCTAACAAATTGGAAAAGGCTACCTCACCTACACTCATTATTGCAAATCACAAGCATGAGCAATTAGCAGGCATTGGATCCAAAAGGGTCTTCTTCCTCAACCCCAGAGTACCATTCCACCAAACTGCCATTAGCAAACCATTACCAGCTTGTTGGTTATAGTTCGCTGTACATAACTTATAGAAGTTTAAAAGTGAAGCAGAATGTGAATGTAATGAATGGATGTCTTTTAACACAGGCTCTACTGTACTGCTATGGTTCCTAAACCTCTTCGCCTGCTTAGACGCCATTCTTTTACAAACACAACACTACAACAACTTTCCTGGGTCAGCTTTGCCATTGTACAATACTCCTTTTCAACTATAATATCATTTTCACCACTGATCTCACAAGCCCAACCATCAGTGCTCAAAGTATTTGTCTTGGCACAATTTCTTCCTTAGCCCCTTACTCATCCACTACAGAGATACGTTCAATCTCCCAAGCTTTCTAAATTGTTATGAATTGTGTGTAATTTGTGTTTTTAACTCCCCACCACTCCACAGTTTGCCATGTCTGCCACACCAGCAGCACATTTCACTCTTTTAGCTTTCGTATACAAGCTCTGCCAAAACAGAACTCTTCACTAAATGAGTGTGAATGTTCTACTGCAGTTGAGAGGGCCCTCTGTCACCCACCATTTTCATTGGCATCTTCAGTGATGAGACTGGAGCACTGATGCCTCTACACCTCTGGCTTCTCTTGACCTCTCTAACATACCACTTGGTGGGTGTCTGCCTTTGACCCCAAGTACTCTGACTGTTCATGTACATTAGTCTACATTCAGAACAGTCAGTCTCCCAGCCTGTTCTTCCGTCACAGCTCTTATTGTAGGTCAGCATTGGCACTGCCCCTTAGACAACACTTGCAAGATGAAATCTCTGCTGCCACTTATTCCCAACCCCGACTTCAGACAAGGCTCGATCAAGAAGTTAAAACAATAAAAGCTCATTTACAAAGTTAAACCGATGAGCTTCTACGTGCAGGGCCTTTCGACAGTTACTGAATAACCATCTGGCAGATATGCTCTCTATCTCATTAAGATAAGGTGTCACCCTGCTAGTTTCCCAGCAACATACTTCGACCAGTTATGTATGTTATGTTATGCAGTAATGTATGCATAGGAGACCTCATAATACAGCAACCGCTGCCCAGACTGACACTGGAAGATACAAGGAAACCAGGACAATGAAGACAAAGCACACTGGTGGGACAAAAAAGTGCAGGACAATGGATAACAGGAACTACGCATGGCCCATAACTGATGTGACTTTATCTACAAATAGGACCTTCTGTCCACTGATGAGGAACAATAAGTACACAAGCTCATCTTCCATGTTAGCATGTTTAGACAGAGTCTCCCAGACACACAAACACCAAGAGACTCTAGAGCAGTTGCTGCAGAATTCCTAAGTCTCATCCACCTCTTAAGTAAAGAGAGCAGAACTTGCTGCAGCATCAGACCGGGAGTCTGTTAACAACAGTTAAATTATAAAAATATAGAGACGGCAATACATTAGGAGTAGGCTACATGAGAATGAGAACATAGCCCATCTTCTCTGGACAGGCCCAAATCTTGTATCTATAAACCACGTCACTCTGAAGGACGTGCCAGCATCCAACACAACACAGTAAAGCAGGTAGAGGTGGTCATGTAGCACACTGCCCCAGCAAAAATAAAAGCTCCCAAATCACAATTAATGGCCACAGTACCCCCCATTACACAATTTTATATAAACTTTAAGTTGCTCATCAGCCAATAAAAAAACACCACTGTGACAGCAGTAATGAAAAATTCCAATTAGAAAACTGAATTTTCAGATCTTCTACAATCATAGATAGGTCAGGCTGCACATAGAGGGAAGCAACCTTATACTACAATCCTAACTGTGAAATATTTTGTTTGTACTTCTGAAAAGTTCATTATTTTTTTTTCTATCACCAAAAAAGAAGCACACCTTTTTAATATGAGCATAAGTATATAAAAGTGTTTTAAAACTGCACCACTGTCACAACTCCCAATCTTCACCGAGTTCTTCCTCTAATCACTGCTCTAAGCACGTCTAGTACTAATGACCAACAACTGTAATCTTGATAAAATCTGGAAATGTTTCAAAGCATGAACCTTAATATAATAATATCAATACTAACATCAATATACTGATGGAGGTCATCTATAATTCTACTACCAGGGGTACTTTAGTGATAGCTCTTCTCTGTTTGTCAATTGGTTCATTTAGAAGGAGAAGACTAGAACAACACGTTAGGATATCATTAAATAAGTCACCACTAACAGGCACTAAAACATCAGCGAGGAGGCCGTGACGGCCATGACACAGCTAATGTAAAATGAATGCTACAAGCAGTGAATTAACGTCTGTGTGTCCACAGTTCCAAGATGAATGCATTGCAGCCTACAATAATATCATACCATTGAGAGAAGGACCACGGCAGAACTTTTTTCAGATGGAGTTGTTTGGCTGGATGGTGGCTTATGAAGAGCAAAGGTGCAGCTGTACGATTAACAATGACAAGCTGAAATGGCTTCTCAGGGATCTTCAAATGTGATACATTAGAAATGTAGAGTGAAAATGAAATGACAAGTCAGACAGGAAAGTTTATTTTAATGCTAACTTTCTTACATTCTGAGCAACAAATAAAAGCTATCTTGCCAATGTAAAACAAGCTATTGCTGTAATGGCTGGACTACACCAGAGAAATCCACACTGATTTCTGTAAAGCATATCAGACAGGCATCTAGATGAACAAACGCTTCATGTTACAACACAGCACCTCAGTGCAATGGCCCCTGGAATCTTCAGTCCAGCATGCACTGTCCAGCCACCTATCAGAATTATCTGCCCAGCTAAGAAGAATAATATAGAGGACCTTACAAAACTAACAGCAGGGGGATTTTCACAGACCTTTCCACAATGAAAACTTCTGGTTGCCTATCAGACTATCCATTCTATCAAAATGAATAATCTACCAGAAAATCTAGTAGCCCTAAACTGGCATACCGCCATCAGTTCGATTGTATGTAACAGGTAATGGATGCCAAGTGTAAAAACAGCCAACATTCCAAATCTGTATTCTGTACGATTCTGCATGGAGAAACAGCAGAGACCAACATATCATTTGTTGCAATTCCATCAATCTGCCAACAAGCCTGTTTAGTTCTCTGCTCAGTGATACAGGACTGCCAGGGCCAATCCTAGCAACAATAGGCTCAAGGCAGGAGCCTGGCCTAGACTGGGCACCAGACCAGCACTGGGCTCCCTTGTGCCCAACATTATCACCAGTACGTCCAGAATTGACTGAAATCTGAATCTGAAACTCTAGAGGCAGCACATCAAATGAAAAATGAATTTTGGTGATAAAAACAATTTAATTTTCATAAATGATAAAAAAATAATGACCTTGCAGCAGTCTGACAGGTCACTTCATATACACCAAAGACCATTTTCAAGTTTCCATAGCCATTGTTATGGCTCTGGTTGAATTTCTTTTTCATGAGAAAACAGCAAACACAAGACACATTGAGGCTTACAGCTCAAACTCTCACATTCACCAAGTGTGTAGTAAAGGCTTCTTGACAGAACATTCCTTTACTGAGGATTCGGATGTTGCTCAGGATTTCCACCCTTGTTCTTGTCATGGATCTATAGGTTCATTACACCAATGCAATCATACACCAATCAGCTGTGAGTTTGTCAGAAGGCTCGTTTTCATTAGAAACATTACAAACGTTTCGATCTGTTCTTAATTTTTCTTTTTGTAAAAACTTGATTGCTTTGTATGGATTGTAATAAAATTAATAAAAATAAATAAAAAAAAAAAAAAACATTACAAACGTTTATACAGGAACAGACCATTCAGTTGAACTAAGCTCGCCAGTCCTATCCACTTAATTCTGGTCATTTAATATCAAGTCAAGCTTTGAATGTTCCTAAAGTCCTTCTGTCTACCGAACTCCTCAGTAACTTACTCCATGTGTCTGTGATTCTCTGTGTGAAGACAAACCTCCTTCTGTTTGTGTGAAATTTGCCCTTAACAAGTTTCCAACTGTGTCCCCGTGTTCTTGATGAACTCATTTTAAAATACAAGTCTCGATCCACTGTACTAATTCCCTTCCTAATTTTAAACACTTCAATCATGTCACCTCTTAATTTTCTTTTGCTTAAACTGTAAAGGCTCAGCTCTTTTAATCTTTCCTCATAATTCAACCCCTGTAGCCCTGGAATCAGCCTAGTCGCTCTTCTCTGGACCTTTTCTAGCGCTGCTATGTCCTTTTTGTAGCCTGGAGACCAAAACTGCACACAGTACTCAAGATGAGGCCTCACCAGTGTGTTATAAAGGCTGAGCAGAACCTCCTGTGACTTGTACTCCACACATCAGGGCGTTATAACCTGACATTCTGTTAGGAATCGTATTACAAATACTGCTACTACTCCTGCGATCTTGCACATGCATTTGCTGTCACATGTACAGTATATATTCTATATTAGTTTTGTGTCTGCGAAGGCACATGCAAGTAAGCATCTCACACGACAAAAAAAATTGAATGTTGAATCTTAATAAAGGCTTCTAATCTTAATAAAGGCTTCTGGAAGTTGATAGGGAAGACTTCACTATGACTCCTAAATGCTTCTCATAAGGTGTACTTTAAAATTTCAGACCTTTTAATTGTGTATTGAAACCTATCATTTTTATTTCTTAGTGTAATACTTTACATTTACTCATTTACTTCATCTGCCACAAATCTGCCTAAGCCTGTCTGTTGTCTAAGTCCCGCTGTGACGATTCAATGGATTTTAGATTATCTGGCAATCCACCTGACTTGGTAAGATCTACAGACTTAACCAGCTTGTTATTTAAATTCCTAATTAAATCAATTCTATGTTAGTCAAACTCTGTCTGTTAAAACAAGGACTTTATTAATACTGACTTTGTTCCAATTTCTTTTAAGCTCTGGCCAATTTCCTATAGAACTAATGTTAAAAAAAATCTCATTACAGCAAAGTCCATTTTATCTGCAAAATTCATTACAACAAAGTCATTTCAATGGATAAATAAGCAACAAAACGTGCAATTCTTCTGGCCTTGTCCCAAAAATCATAATTAAGCCATTCCACTGAACTGCCAATTGAATTGCATGTTTATGTCACTCTTGCAACAGACTGGAGCTCAAGAAGGAATACCGAAAACATTGTAGGCAGGACTAGGAGCAGGATAACAGTCAATCAAATTCAATTTCAGTCCTACTTGTGGAGCTCTGGGAGTCCATAGCTAGACTCTATCAGCGTGACTGTCGCAACAAGGAGTGCATGGTGGGGAGTAGATCATGAGATCATTGTTCCTCTTGATGAATCGAGCACGATTGTCAGAACAGGTCTGGTCATCCACTGCTCACCACCATGAATCAAACTCAATTGTATGTGGATGGGGGGGTATGTTGGGAAAGACTGCCAGGGGCACCATTTATGAATACTAGGGGGTACATGCTCCAGACACCAAAGGACACTTTATAGAACTAAAGGGTCACGTCAGAAAAAAGAAAAAAAAGATGTCATCAAGTTTCATATTGTGCAGTCAGCTTTGTCAACTACACATGTTTAGAACTGCTCTATGTGCAAATTCTATTATAAAGAATTGTTTTTTCAGTTCACATTCTAATGGAATTTGAAGTTTATATTAAAAGTATATTAAAATCTTAAAAATATGGGCCACCACTCTTAAAATCACCCATTTATGATAAAGTCCCTCACACCATAACCCTCTGCTTCCTGTGTTTCAGCCAATTCTGCACCCATCTACAAACAACAAATCTCACCTTTTTTAGATGTGCTACCTATCATGTGGCACGTTATGAAATGCTTTCTGAAAGTCAACATAAATAATATCATAAGCTCCACTTTGATCATATCCTTTTATTGTCTCCTCATAGAATTCCAACATGTTAGTAAAACACGACCTCCATCTTCTGAACACATGCTGACTGACCCTAACAACTCCTGTCCTTGCCATGTCCTTACTGAAAACAGTATTATATTATGGTCACTTCGCCCTAGTGGTTCAATCGCCTCTACACCCTCAATTCTATCCTGAAAATATTCAATCTGGACAGGCTTCCCACACATTGGTGCTTTAATGTTTTCCAGACACTTTCAGAAGGCCTCACTAAGATGTGCCTCATCGTCAAACTTAAGAAGACATGCCATTTCAGCAACCCTGAGCTTTTGGTGCTGGATCAGCTGACATCTCCTACAGACAACGCCTTCAAGGACAACTGAAATAAGCTTCTTATATATAAACATCTACGCTGTGTCTGTCCGGCCCGGAAGTGAGAGGTGGAGTCAGGGTAAGGGTTCCACCGCCGAGGATATACAGGCAAGGCCAGCATATTGGCAAAGTGAAACCTCTGAAGAATGAGTCACCCGCTTAGCAGCTAATGCAGAAGCGAGGCGAGCACAACCGCAAAACGGTATTCCTTTTACTTTTCCTCACACCGGTAATACACAAGCGAGGCGAGCACACAGGCAAAAAGAAACCTCCAAAGAAAGACAGTCACTTAGCCGCTAATGCACAAATGATGCGAACACATTGGCAACACGAAACCTCCTAGGAGAAAAATGCCCAGAGTAGTTCCTTTCAATTATCTGACATTTCTACATTTCAATTTTTTTTTCTGACGATTTCAATACTTTCCAGTACCCCGGGCTTTTTACAGCACAGGCTTACTCAGCTAGCTGGTACTAAGCATATTGAGCCTTTGTTTAAAATGTGGAACTTTGTACCTTCCAGCCAAAAAAAATCCAATTTCTTTATTTTATTTTTATTGGTCACTTTGAGTAAAGTTGCAAAACAACAATGATTGTAATAATTACTGATCATTACAAGATGGTATTTACTACATTTAGTTGTTCCATTTCTGAAAAAACAACGACTCACTAAAAAAGAGACATGAAGAGACCAACAGTGATATTACATGTTGTAACCCATGGCAGCAACCAAAAAGAAGCAGTTTTAGACCATCTAGAAGTGAATTCCACTTTCCTGTACACAACATTCCTACATCCCCTCTGTGTGCCACATAGAACAAAGCATTTTTATCTCTGTTTTCTCTTTAATTACTTTAGTTTGTGCATATGGTGTGCCTGAAACTTGCCATTGCATTAAGTATAAATAAGTCTTTCAGCTCCACCATCATCAAACTGAAAGAAAATGTCAAGCCAAAATATCATGGAGCTCACAAAACACACAACTGGGAGATACATTTTTCAATTCAGCTTTGAACATTCAAACTATAAAACATATTCAACTGCACAGTCAAATAACACCATATGCATACTTGACTTGCACAGTTTGCATTTACACACCAAAACAAACACCTAGAATGCAAGAATATGCATAACATGGATATATGCATGCAAGTAACACTTCTAAATGCAGCACATATCAATCAAAAAAGATAGCAAACTTGAAACATCCCTCTCTCCAGGTTACCCATATTTAGACTTTCACAGACACAATAAACTTTTTCTTATTTATTAAATTCCCAATAGCAGCAATGTGGCACATATTTTACCATATAAGGAACACTGTAATAATTATTTAGGAGTCACAAGCATCTTCTTCCTCTTTCGCCTGCTCCTGTTAGGGGTCACCACAGCGCATCAACTTTTTCCATATCTTTCTGTCCTCTACATCTTGCTCTGTTACACCCATCACCTGCATGTCTTCTCTCAACACATCCATAAACCTCCTCTTAGGCCATCCTCTTTTCCTCTTCCCTGGCAGCTCTATCCTTAGCATCTTTCTCCCAATATACCCAGCATCTCTCCTCTGCACATGTCCAAACCAATGCAATCTCAACTCTCTGACTTTGTCTCCCAACCGTCCAACTTGAGACGAGCCTCTGATGTACTCATTTCTAACCCTGTCCATCCTCATCACATCCAATGCAAATCTTAACATATTTAGCTCTGCCACCTCCAGCTCTGTCTCCCGCTTTCTGGTCAGTGCCACCGTCTCCAACCCATATAACATAGCTGGCCTCACTATCGTCCTGTAGACCTTCCCTTTCTCTCTTGTTGATAACCTGTCATAAATTACTCCTGACATCCACCTCTCCAGGGTCTCCTTAACCTGCTCCATACTCTCTCTAAAGATCACAATCTCATCAGCAAAAATCATAGTCCACGGGGACTTCTGTCTAATCTCATCTGTTAACTTGCCATCAACATTGCAAATAAGAAAGGGCTCAGAGCCAATCCCTGATGTAATCCCACTTCCACATTGAATGCATCCATCACTCTTACCACAGACCTCACCACTATCACACTTCCCTCGTACATATCCTGTACAACTCTTACGTACTTCTCTGACACTCCCGACTTCTTCATACAATACCACAGCTCCTCTCGAGGCACCCTCTCTTATGCTTTCTCCAGGTCCACAAAGACGCAATGCAACTCCTTCTGGCCTTCTCTAAACTTCTCCATCAATATCCTCAGAGTAAACATTGTATCTGTGGTGTTCTTTCTTGGCATGAAACCATACAGCTGCTCACTAATCTTCACCTCTCTTCTTAACCTAGTTCCCACTACTCTTTCCCATAACTTCATGCTGTGGCTCATCAATTTTATCCCCTTGTAGTTACTACAGCCTTGCACATCCCCCTTATTCTTACATATCGACACCAGTACACTTCTTCTGCACTCCTCAGGCATCTTCTCACATCCAAAATTCCATTAAACAGTCTGGTGAAAAACTCCACTGCCATCCCTCCTAAATACCTCCATGCTTCCATAGGTATGTCACCTGGACCAACGGCCTTTCCATTTTTCATCCTCTTCAAAGCTGCCCTTACTTCCTCCTTGCTAATCCATTGCACTTCCTGATTCACTATCTCCACATCATTCAACCTCTTCTCTCTCTCGTTCTCTTCATTCATAAGCCTCTCAAAGTACTCTTTCCATCTGCTCAACACACTCTCCTCGCTTGTATGTTTCCATCTTTATCCTTTATCACCCTAACCTGCTGCACATCTTTCCCAACTCGGTCCTTCTGTCAAGCCCACCAGTCCTTTTCTGCCTCCTTTGTGTCCAACTTTTCATACAACTCATCATACGCCTTTTCTTTAGCTTTCACCACCTCTCTCTTCACCTTGCGCCTTATCTCCTTGTACTCTTGTCTACTTTCTGCATCTCCCTGACTATCCCACTTCTTCTTTGCCATCCTCTTTCTTTGTATACTGTCCTGAACTTCCTCTGTCCAGATGTCATGCCTGTAGTTGCCCAAGAGTCTGGTAACTCTTCACTGCCACCCAGTGCCTGTCTTACCTACTCCCTAAACTCAACATTGCAGTCTTCCTTTTTCAACTTCCACCATTTGATCCTTGGCTCTGCCCTCACTCTCCTCTTCTTCTTCTTGATTTCCAACGTCATCCTATAGACCACCATCCTATGCTGTCTACACTTTCCTCTGCCACCACTTTGCAGTCTTCAATCTCCTTCAAATTGACTCTTCTTCATAGGATATAATCTACCTGTTTGCATCTTCCTCCACTCCTGTAGGTCACCCTATGTTCCTCCCTCTTCTTAAAATACGTATTCACCACAGCCATGCCCATCACAAGCATATTAAAACCACAATAAATGAAAGTGAAATGTTACCTCTCTGTCCAAATGTACAGGTTCAGCAAAGCCATGCATTCATGTCATGTGTACATGTCTACACTGCAAATCTGAAAGAAAGAAAGAAAGTAAAGCATAAGTTCATAAGACTCCTTTATCAGCTTGAACCTAAAAAAATTACTAATTATGGTTCTTAAATAGCACAACTGTAAAAATGAAAACGTAGATTACTTATTGTAATCTTAGAGATGAAATAAATGGCTTCTGTCTAACATTTTTCATAAAAGAACATGCATTGAAAATTATATAATAAACAGTTGTAACTCTAAGAATGGGCATCTTCTGCTAATTTTGTACGTGGTACTTCATACACAATATTCAAAGGTTAACTGAATATTTTATTAAACAAAATGAAAAATGCATTGTTGTGGAACAATTAACATTTTTAGTTGAAGTTTGCAGTTAGCTGTTTTCTGATCACCGGCAGAGAACTCATGAATTGTTTCTTAAAAAGAAATCACTTTGCTGAAGAACTGTCATCTTGCACTGAAAAAATGAGAAACATTTGACTTTTAAACGAAACAAGTTCATTCAAAGAAAAACAAAGCCCTCATCAAGAAATAAATATTTTTAACAAAACACATGTGCCACAATTGTTGGAACCCTTGGAAATTAACGTGAAATAATGTAACTGACTTATGCTTCCCATTTAAATTGGACATTGTTAAGTTGATAGAAGTGTATAAAAACTTTCCAGCAGAAATCAATGACTTCCTGATTAACTGGGATATAAATGTAAGGAGACACAGAACCAAATTTCCTTATTCAACCATCATCATAACAAATAAAAGAGAACACTCAGTCCAAATGAGGGAGAAGTGTGTTGCTCAGGGAATGGTTATAAAAATAAACAGCTACTAACCTGAAAATGCCCATTTCTACAGTTAGGACAAAAACAAAAAAGTGTTCATCAACTGGAACGGTAATAAATTTGCCTGGAAGAGGACACAAGTTTATTTTGCCCCACGTACAGTGAGAAGGATGGTAATAGTGGCAATAAGTGATAATATACAGTGGCTTGCAAAAGTATTTGAACTTTTCCACATTTTGTCACATTACAGCCACAAACATGAATCAATTTTATTGGAATTCAACGTGAAAGACCAATACAAAGTGGTGTACACTTGAGAAGTGGAACGAAAATCATACAAGATTCCAAACATTTTTTACAAATAAATAACTGCAAAGTGGGGTGTGCGTAATTATTCAGCCCCCTTTGGTCTGAGTGCAGTCAGTTGCCCATAGACATTGCCTGATGAGTGCTAATGACTAAATAGAGTGCACCTGTGTGTAATCTAATGTCAGTACAAATACAGCTGCTCTGTGACGGCCTCAGAGAATATTGGGAGCAACAACACCATAAAGTCCAAAGAACACACCAGACAGGTCAGGGATAAAGTTATTGAGAAATTTAAAGCAGGCTTAGGCTACAAAAAGATTTCCAAAGCCTTGAACATCCCACGGAGCACTGTTCAAGAGATCATTCAGAAATGGAAGGAGTATGGCACAACTGTAAACCTACCAAGACAAGGCCGTCCACCTAAACTCACAGGCCGAACAAGGAGAGCGCTGATCAGAAATGCAGCCAAGAGGCCCATGGTGACTCTGGACCAGCTGCAGAGATCTACAGCTCAGGTGGGGGAATCTGTCCATAGGACAACTATTAGTCGTGCACTGCACAAAGTTGGCCTTTATGGAAGAGTGGCAAAGAAGAAAGCCATTGTTAACAGAAAACCATAAGAAGTCCCGATTGCAGTTTGCCACAAGCCATGTGGGGGACACAGCAAACATGTGGAAGAAGGTGCTCTGGTCAGATGAGACTAAAATGGAACTTTTTGGCCAAAATACAAAACTCTATGTGTGGCGGAAAACTAACACTGCACATCACTCTGAACACACCATCCCCACTGTCAAATATGGTGGTGGCAGCATCATGCTTTGGGGGTGCTTCTCTTCAGCAGGGACAGGGAAGCTGGTCAGAGTTGATGGGAAGATGGATGGAGCCAAATACAGGGCAATCTTGGAAGAAAACCTCTTGGAGTCTGCAAAAGACTTGAGGCTGGGGCGGAGGTTCACATTCCAGCAGGACAACGACCCTAAACATAAAGCCAGGGCAACAATGGAATGGTTTAAAACAAAACATATCCATGTGTTAGAATGGCCCAGTCAAAGTCCAGATCTAAATCCAATCGAGAATCTGTGGCAAGATCTGAAAACTGCTGTTCACAAACGCTGTCCATCTAATCTGACTGAGCTGGAGCTGTTTTGCAAAGAAGAATGGGCAAGGATTTCAGTCTCTAGATGTGCAAAGCTGGTAGAGACATACCCTAAAAGACTGGCAGCTGTAATTGCAGCAAAAGGTGGTTCTACAAAGTATTGACTCAGGGGGCTGAATAATTACGCACACCCCACTTTGCAGTTATTTATTTGTAAAAAAATGTTTGGAATCATGTATGATTTTCGTTCCACTTCTCACGTGTACACCACTTTGTATTGATCTTTCACGTGGAATTCCAATAAAATTGATTCATATTTGTGGCTGTAATGTGACAAAATGTAGAAAAGTTCAAGGGGGCCGAATACTTTTGCAAGCCACTGTAACTGATTCAAGGATGACTGTTGGGGAAATGCAAGAAAAAGTAAAATCCTGGTGTTATCAGGTCTCCAGAACTAACATCAGACTAACAACAGAGATGGAAGGTTTGCTAGAAAGAGGTCTTTTCTGTTAGTTATCCACAAATGCATGTGCCTGGAGTTTATATAACATTACTACAACTTTGCCTGGAAACGTGTTCTATGGTCTGATTAAACAAAAATGTAACTTTTTGTCAATAAACACGCAAAGTGGGTTTGGTGTAAAAAGAAGGATGGCTATACTGAAAAGAATCTTGTCCCAACTGTGGTGGAGGTTCTGTGATGTTGTAGGGCTGTGTCCCTAAGGACAGGGAAACATTGTTAGGGAACTTGGCATCATGGGTTCCATGAAATATCAGGAGATTTTACATCAAAACCTGGCTGAATCTGCAAGGAAACTAAAACTGGGTCGTCACCAGATCTTCCAGCAGGATAATGATCCAAAACACATATCCAAATCAACCCTGCAATGGTTAACTGACCACAAAATCAGAGCTCTGACATGGCCATCTCAGTCCCCTGACCTGAACCCTATGAGCTGAAGAGGACAGTAGACAGTAGAGAGCCTAGGACCCTGGATGATCTGGAGAGATTATGTAAAGAAGAATGGTCTAATATGCCATGCTCTGTATTCTCCAACCTCATAAAAGGTTACAAGAGAAGACTCCATGCTGTTATATTGGCAAAGGGAGGTTGTACAAAGTATTAAATGCTGGGGTGCCAACAATTGTGGAATGTGTGTTTTTATTAAAAATATTTATTTTTTCATGAGGACTTTCTTCTTCTTTGAATGAACATGTTTCAGTTAAAAGACAGATGTTTCTCATTTTTTTAGTGCAAGATGGCAGCTCTTTAGCAAACAGTGATTTTTTTTCTAACCCTTCTCACTAATTTTTACTAAGGGGTGCCAATAATAGTGGAGGGCACTGTATATACAGTATATACACACACACACACACATATATATATATATAATTATACCTTGACTAGTCACAATTCTAATTACAGATATCTTAATTATATTTTGGCTACTAAAAGATAAAATTTTTCCCACTGATTACAGAGCTTTTAATTATCAATATCTATAATAAAAAAACATTTGACTAACAGGCTAATTTAGAGATTTTTAATGATTTTAACTTGAATACATCTAAAACTAAAACATTAATGCCTTACTTTGAGGGGTAATGATTATATTCTGACAATTCAAAATTAAATTGTTGATATTTTCAATGGTGAAAATTTAATTACAGATCTCTAAAAGGGAATCAGAGTGAAACAATAAAGTTTAATTTTGATAAGTCAAAATATAATTACACACATATCAAACTGATCTAGCAATGTCATAAGAAAATATCCCTCACTTGTAGAGATGGTGAAGTATATGCTACATATTTCCAATTCACACAATAATAAGCCAATACTGAATTGTAAATATCTCTATTCTTTGTTTTTCATTAGTCAGAAATATCTTATATCTGCCGCAAATCAAATTCTAACTGGTAATTAATAATACCTTGGATATCTTATATGTAATACTGACTTAAAAAAATTATGAATAGGCAAAGGACTGCACTAAATGTAAAAACATCTTGCCATTCTAGTGTACCTCCTACACTGAGAAATCTGAAGGTTCACATTTCTGGAAAATGTGCCCATAACAAGTTACCAACCTATGTCCCTGTGTTCTCGCTGAAGAATTTTATTTAAAACAAACAGCTGAGGTTCATTGTACTAATTAATTTCGTAAATTTACACACTTCAATCATGTCACCTTTTTCTGTTTGCTTGAACTGAAATTGAAAATCTCTCTTCATAGCTCATACCGATCAGTCCTGAAATCAGCGTTCTCTGAACGTTCTCTTGTGTTGCTATGTTCATTAATAATATGGAGACCAAAACTCTACACTGTACTCCAGGGGACGCCTCAACAGTACATTGTACAATTTAAACATAACTTCCATTGACTATTCATACATTGACTATTCATACATTGTGATACATAACCCAACATCCTACTAGCCTTCTTGATCACTTCTGTATAATGTCCCTCTGTTATAAAAAAAAGAGACTAAGGGAGACAAGATGTGATCTTTTTAGAAAACAATTTGACGTCCCGGGAGACAAGGCAGTGAGACAACATTTAAAACAAGCTCATGGACATCTAACCTAGCAGTTGTTGGAGTGCTTTTGGCAGACACACTTCATGTGCACTCACCTCTTAAAACAACGACAAGCGACAAGCAGAACACACAGCTCGCCAGCAGCAGTAAGCCTGCAGATGATCCAACCGCTTCTGCTTAGCATGCGTTCATCCAAACCCCCCCACAACGCAAGCAGCAGAGACACAGAGTGGCAAAAGGACAGCTGATGTAAAGGCTTTTAAATTATCGACGTGCTGCATGACAAGCAGAACACGTACTTTGCCAGCAGCACCAGCAAGCCAACAGATGACCCGACCGCTTCTCCTTAGCTTGCGTTAAGCCCACCCCCAAAACAGTGAGACAACATTTAAAACAAGTTCACGGACATCTAACCTAGCAATTGCTAGGAATGCTTTGGGCAGACACGCTTCATGTGCTCCCAGCTCTTAAAACAACAACAACCGAGAAGCAGAATATGCAGCTCGCCAGAAGTAGCATGCCAGTAGATGATCTGACTGCTTCTCCTTAGCATGCATTCAGCCAAACCCCACCTCCCATCACAACGTGAGCAACGTTATACATCCTGCGAGAAACAGATTTAATCATGCAAGGGCCTGGAAATAAAGGACAAGTACAGTATTGTTTTTACAAAAGTTTTAAAGTAAAAGTGAAAATAATGCATATTTAACAATTCCCATGAAAATAATCTCTTTAAATTTTATACCCGGTAAACCAAACCCAGGGATGGGCAAGCAAAGCGAGCAGGGGGCAGAACCCCCTAGTCTTAATTAAGATAGTGATGAATCCACTATGAATCCTAGATCCTCCTCATAAGGTGTACTTTTGAAATTTCAGTCCTCCCATTGTCAATTCAAATTTAACATTTCTTCTTTCTACATATACTACCTTACATTTAATTATGTTAAATTTAATCTTCCACAAATCTGTCCTAACCTGTATGCTGTCAAGGTTCCTGTTGTGGTGCAAAATTTTGTATTTAAGTTGATAAATATTTTCTATGTCTTTATTTGTAAGTCAGACAAAGCAAATGTAATACTAGTCTTTTATTTTATTGATATGCTTTCATGTCTAATCCAAGAGTCTTTAGGACTGACACAGGAAGTGAACTTTATGACAGGGTTGGTGGGAATTGCCTAAAACAAGTTTAGCAAGTGATTTCCTGCAGAACTCTCTCAATCAATTCCCACAGGAAAGCCAAACTACCTAGCTGACAAGCTTCATTCAACAAATTGTTTTTTTTGGATCGGAAAATAAGCCAGTAACTGGGGGAATCATCACACCAGAGAAATAATACATTTGCTTGTTTACCCCCCAGCCCCTCTCTTGCTCAACATTACCATGAAAAGGACAACACCATGAAGAGCACAGCTCAGTAGCCATATTGAGACAGGTGTGCGGCCTGTCCTAAAGAAACCTAGAAATGATGACTTAACTAGGCATTTAAGGAACTAACAAGTTTGTGTGCTGCCTGAAACCACACATCAGCATTTATCAAATTGTATGGTTGCCAATATTCATATCCATTTGTACTTTGCTTATTGTTATTAATTTATGAATATTATCAATGAAACATTATTTAAAGTTGCAACTTAACTCCTGTGTGTCTTTTTACTCTAATTGCCTGAGGTTATGTAAATGTAAAAGGGAAGGTAGAGAGAAGTTATTAAGTAAAATACCTTATAAACAGTGGTATGTTTATAGGATATAAGGCAGTATGACAAAGGCTACACATTACAGAATACAAAAGGGGAAAGTTGAGTAATATAGAACTCTACCAAGACAAAACAATTTCTACCTAGTGTGGTATCATCTGAAGACTTAACCACCATGTTGCTTATATTATAATCTAGATGACTTATCTCTCTATTATAAAAATAAAAAATCCTGGGAGAGAAAGACAGGAGGCGAGACGTGATCTTCACGTTAAGATCATGGAAGACACTTAAAAGACCCACGAGACGAAAGACATTAGCCACAGAGCGTCTTGCGGGGATCTTAAACCTGAGACTTTGTGCCAAAAGGTTGACCCAGGACCGTCTTGCAATGACGTAGAACATGAGATTCTTGCAAGACATGCCCTACTTACAACCAATATCAAATAAGACTATGAGCAGCAAAACATTCAGTCGTGTGAAGGATTTGAGCACACACAGATCCAGGGTCTCAGCACATATAAAGCGTATAAGGACAATATGTTATAAATGAAACGTCGACGACTAAGCGAAAAAGAAAGCAGCGCAGAGAAAAGAGACTCAAAAGCACTGGAGAGAAAAAAGAGCAAAAAAGAAAAAGAAAAATTTAGGTGCAAATTCAGAAAATAAGGAAAGTAATTATCAGCCCGGAACAAGTGGAATTGAAAAAAAGCACGTCCAATCAGGCTCAGAATTAAAAGACAGAGAGTAAAGGACAAAGTAGAACTTCATAAAGACATTCACAAACGTTGGCGCTACTGTATACACATGCAGAGCGGGTTAGAGATTATGAAAGTAGTGGAATTCGACAGGCTCAAAAAAAAAAAAACATTGGCGCAATATACATGTGGAGAAAGTTAAAGAATATGAAAGTAGGAAAGTTAGAAAGTATAAAAAAAAAATAATAAAGATCGCAGTAGCGCAAATAAAAGGAAATTAATACTCGAAAACAGAAAATAATCACCACGAACCAGGTGTCATTGAAACAGAAGCAGGATAAAACAAGGTCAGAAATAAAAGACAGAGTAGAAAACAAAGTAAAACGTCATAAAGAGGTTAAAAAACAAGGGGGCCAAACACATGCAGAGCAGGTTAGAGATAATGAAAGCAGAAAAAAACAACAGTGTCTAAACAAAAAAAATAAACATCGCATTAGCGCAAAAAAAGAGAAATTATTACTCGGAGAAATAACGAAAAGGCAAATAGAGATTGAATATATGGACATAGGTGATATGTCAGAGGTATGTAAATATTGTGAAGTTTCAAATTTCAAAAATGTGGTTTACCTCACATGCATTTATTGGTTACTTTGCAAAAAAAATCATTAACTGCTGATGATGTAGATCGTTTTGTCTGTGCTAAAATTCCAAACAGAGAAACCTATCCTGAATTATGGTACAAAGTCATTAAACACATGTTTCACAGAGCTCATTTAAAGGATTCAGCATATTGGGACTCCAAAGATTCCAAATATTGTTTTTTACAGAAGTTCTGAAATAAAAGTAAAACTAATGAAATAGCAACAATTCAAGGAAAAAACATCTTAAAAGTGTGTATCCGGAAAACCAAACAAGGGGGTTAGCGGGCAAAGCGAGCAGGAGGCGAAGCCCCCTAGTTGCATATTAAAAAAAGCAGCAGATCCTACACTGATCCCTGAGGACCATCACTTAACATCACCCTAATTATGAAAAAGGTCCTCTTTCTTAATACTGTCTTCCTTTGTTTGAGCCAGTTTTTATCCACTCACATCATAGCCTGAATTTATCAAAAGCCTTTTGAAAATCAAGCTAAATATGATCTGCTGTTGCTTACTCACAGAATCTATACTAATAAAAGGCAAAGCCCTCACTCACTCACTCACTCACTGACTCACTCACTCACTCACTCACTCACTGACTCATCACTAATTCTCCAACTTCCCATGTGGGTGGAAGGCTGAAATTTGGCAGGTTCATTCCTTACAGCTTCCTTACAAAAGTTGGGCAGGTTTCATTTGGAAATTCTACGCGTAATGGTCATAACTGGAAGCTGTTTTTCTCCATTTACTGTAATGGAGATGAGCTTGAACGCCGTGGGGGCGGAGTTTCGTGTGACATCATCACGCCTCCCACGTAATCACGCAGTACATAGAAAACCAGGAAGACCTCCAAAAAGCGCTGAAGAAAACATGCATTATATAATTGAGAAGGCAGCGAAACAATAAGAAGCGAGCGAGTGACATATACAACCATATTCATGAGTTCTGCTACTTCAGAAACAAAGCACGATGTAAACCTAAACTTTAAATTAAGTTCATAGACAGGCTGCCGCTGGCGTTTGTAATTTAGTGCCTGCCCATATAAGGCCGTCCGTCAGTGGCAATCCAATAGCAAACTGCCACTAAATATTCACGGGTGAAGGTCTGTGCTTAAGCAGAGGAAGATGAGATGGTCAGGGTGGTGTTTGGCACAAACTCAGCGAAACTGCGAGAGAAAGTTTTAAGTGCCAGTACTTCAGTAACATTAAATACAGCCATGGACATCGCACGAGATGGCACCAGCACAGCTGGGAACCTTCGATGCATGTACACCGAGCGGCTCACGTGAACTGATGCAGTGCACAGACAAAAAGCAACAGTTCCAAAGAGCGCTGAACAAAAACCGAATTACACAATTGAAAAGGCAGCAAAAAATATGAAGCGTCTGATACATACAAGAATATTCATAAATGCAGCTACTGCGGAAACAAAGCACACGGTGGAAAAAGTCAATGTCCCGCTAAAGGAAGACGGTGTAAAAAAAAAAACCCGTGCATGCAGTGCGTCAGGTCTCAGATAAAGAAGAAGACGAGCTGTTTATTGATGCAGTAAGAAACAAATCGATGAATGAAACCTGTCATCTTTACAACGATTGACAAACACGGAATGTAACTTGAACACAACACATCCTACAAATACGAACCTGATTGAAAGAAATAATGATAATCAAATCCTTGATGACAGCAATACTCAGTAACACTCACAAAACAAATACTGTATATTGACAGTCATGTTACGTTATTTTTAAAATGTTCCCTTTTGTTTTTCATAGCTTTTTTAACACACTACTTCTCCGCTGCGATACGCGGGTATATATCTATAATAATAAAAGGCAAAGCCCTCACTCACTCACTGACTGACTGACTGACTGACTGACTGACTGACTGACTGACTGACTGACTCATCACTAATTCTCCAACTTCCCATGTAGGTAGAAAGCTGAAATTTGGCAGGCTCATTCCTTACAGCTTACTTATAAAAGTTAAGCAGGTTTCATTTCGAAATTCTACACGTAACGGTCATAACGGTCGATAACGGTCGACAACGTCCGCCATGTTGAACTTTCTTATTTATGGCCCCATCTTCACGAAATTTGGTAGGCGGCTTCCCTGCGCTAACCGAAACCGATGTATGTACTTATTTCGATGGTATGACGCCACTGTCGGCCGCCATATTGAACTTTCCAATGTCACCAATTTTAAAACTTCCCGTGTAGGTAGAAGGCTGACCCCATCTTCACGAAATTTGGTAGGTGACTTCCCTGCACTAACCAAAACCGATGTACGTACTTATTTCGATGGTATGACGCCACTGTTGGCCGCCATATTGAATTTTCCAAACGTCACTAATTCTCCAACTTCCCGTGTAGGTAGAAGGCTGAAATTTGGTAGGCCCATTCCTTACAGCTTACTTACAAAAGTTAAGCAGGTTTCATTTCGAAATTCTACGCGTAACGGTCATAACGATCAACAACGTCCGCCATATTGAACTTTCTTATTCATGGCCCCATCTTCACGAAATTTGGTAGGCAGCTTCCCTGCGCTAAC
>JANRMT010062839.1:1956662-2009773 GCA_026402145.1 Polypterus bichir lapradei | reverse complement strand
TTTATGGAGAGCAAAATCTTTTGGGATATTTAAAATCTAAGTTTATTGTTTATATAAAATTACATAAGAGTAAAGAAATTTGAATGTTTGTTCTTTTAACGTTTACTTTATTTCTAACTTGTATAATTTAGACAGGATATATTTTTATGGATAGCAAAATATTATAAGTTGTTTAAGGTTTGAGTTGATTTATTCAGGAATAATATTCCTGTCTGTTTTTACCATTCCTACCAAAGATATTTCTGTTGACTAAATAAAAATTCCTTCTATTTAAAATTTAAATAGAACTTGAACAGATACGATAGTTCATAATATCCACGCAGACTTGCACGTAAGAGCGGGAGTTATCCGTTTTAACAAGCAGCGTATTGCACTGATACGAAATAGCTGTGTGTGTATATATGTAGATATGTATGTATATGTATATATATGTTTATATATGTGTGTGTGTATGTATATATATATGTATTTGTGTGTATATATGTATGTATGTGTGTATGTATATGTATGTGTATATATGTAGATATATATATATGTATGTATATATGTATAGATATGTATATATATATGTTTATATGTGTGTGTGTAAATATATATATATTTATATATATATATGACAGCAACACTCATCACTCACAACAGTGACAAAACAATTACATTGACAATCATGTTATGTTATTTTCAAAATGTTTCCTTTTCTTTTTCATTACTTCATTAACACACTACTTCTCCACTGCAAAGCGCGGGTATTTTGCTAGTTCTATCATATTACTGAAACATGACTTTCTATGCTATTTGCTAATACACTTAGCTTGACATGTGCTGCTCAAGCTTTTCCTTCAACTTGCTTCAATTAATTTACCTGTGATAAATGTTAAGCTTAATTCCCTATAGTTATCTGGATCAGCCCAATCACCCTTATCATACAACAGGATCATATTTTCTAGTTTCTAGTATTTAGGAGTTTCCCCAATGTGCATAGGTTTTCAAAAAATGTGTGTCAATAGTTTATATGTTCTCACTAACCTCCTTAAGCACTCAAGGATACATGTTATTTGATCCTGGTGATCAGCTAGATTTTACCCTATTTAATCTAAGCAATATTTTTCCCTCTCCAATTTCTAAATCACCAACTGCCTTAATTTAAACTTCTTTACATGGGTTAATTTCAGAAAAATTCAAATTCTAAGGATTTGCTATATCAATCTGTATAATTCAGTTCAATCTTACTGTTCCTGATGCTCTTTACCTCCTCCCTGACTGTTCTTTTACTAGTGAAATATTGAAAGAATGTTCTCTTATATCAGAACTTTGCTTTCATACTACCTACAGTTAGTGATGGAGTTATATATCTTGTACACAGTATACAGCGGTCTCTTCCTTTGTAACTTCTTTCTTAGCTCCATATGTATCCACCAAAGATATTGCGTCTAATTTTTGAGGCAAACTTGTCCTGCAGTTGACAATACTGCCCCTTATTTCCTCAAGTATCTTCAAAATTAACAGCTTATAATCAGGTTACCTGTATTACATTCTGATGTAAATATAAAGGGGAAAAAGCTTAGTTCTATTCAGTACTGTATATTAGTTATTCCTTGATTGTCTGTTCCCGCCTGTAGCGCTGAACTGGAATCCTTCCCTGAAAAGTATCAAGCCATGTCCAGCACACATTTTCCACCTACACTTCTTGCTCTTTGCAATAAAATGTTGTACTGTATTTTTTGTTAACAATAGTAGTTCCCTTATAAATATTCAAAATAATTTTCATAGATTTTTTCTAAGATCTCTGAATAAACCCATCAAATAAATAATTATAATTTGGAGGAAATAATTCAAAATCTTTATAATACCACATTAAATAAATTTAGTTGTTTCACTTGCAAAACAACAGCCTCACATTGCGAGAGATGCTCAAAATTTCCCCTACAAAAATTAAATAGAATCATTTTAATTTTTGAATATGTTCCCTGCTAAAACACTGTGAAATATATAAACTCAGAAGAGCCTAATGGTTCAATCACACCTATACCTTGAATCCTATCTTGACTATTAAAGAATATTATATCTAAACATGCACCACATTGGTGCTTTAAAATGCTGCATTGAAAAACAATTACTGATTACACATTTTACGCTAACATGTAGGTAATTAAAATCCCTGATTGACTATAACATCCTCTCTAAACATGACTTATTAATATTATTAAAAAGATGTATCTACTATTTGCTTCAGGATGTCTAGAACACATTCCTAATATCAGACCTCAATCCCTAATGCTTTTCAGTCAAATCGAAGCATCATCACTAAGATGTAGCTCACTGTCTAATTGAAGATTTTTACTAAAATCCTGTTTTAAATAAATGACCACACCCTGAACTTTTCGGTTTTGCCAGTTACTCCTAAATAGTCAATATTCATGCATCCTCTAGCAAAACTTTACACCAGCTGTTACAGACTCAAATCAAATGTATTTTATTATATACTGCTCAAAAAATTAAAGGAACACTTCTTAATCAGAGTATAGCATCAAGTCAATGAAACTTCTGGGCTACTGAACTGGTCAGTTAAGTAGCAGAGGGGATTGTTAATCAGTTTCAGCTTCTTTAGTGATAATGAAGTTAACAACAGGCACAATAGAGGGGCAACATTGAGACGACCCCCAAAACAGGAATGGTTTAACAGGTGGGGGGAGGCCACTGACATTTTTCCCTCCTCATTTGTTTTTTCACTAGTTTTACTTTTGGCTCCGGTCAGTATCACTACTGGTAGCATGAGGCGATACCTGGACCCTACAGAGTTTGCACAGGTAGTCCAATTTCTCCAGGATGGCACATCAATACGTGCCATTGCCCAGAAGGTTTGCTGTGTCTCCCAGCACAGTCTCAAGGACATGGATGAGATTCTAGGAGACAGGCAGTTACTCTAGGAGAGCTGGAAAGTCTTTAAGCCATCATCATGACTGGCATCTGCTCCTTTAGCCAAGGAGGAACAGGATAAGTAAGCACTGCCAGAGCCCTACAAAATGATCTCCAGCAGGCCATTGGTGAGAATGTCTCTGACCAAACAATCACAAACAGACTTCATGAGGGTGGCCCGAGGGCCCAACGTCCTCTAGTGGGCCCTGTGCTCACTGCCTGCCTAGCATTATGGAACTTGATCAGCATTTGCCATAGAATACCAGAACTGACAGGTCCACCACTTGCGACCTGTGCCTTTTACGGATGTGAGCAGGTTAACCCTGAGCACATATCGCAAAAGTGAAAGGGTCTGGAGAAGCCATGGAAAACGTTATGCTGCCTGTAACATCGTTCAGCATGACCGGTTTGGTGGAGGGTCAGTGATGGTCTGGGGAGGCATATCCATGGAGGGATGTACAGCCTTCTAAAGGCTAGACAATGGCACCTTGACTGCCATTAGGTATTGGGATGTAATCCTTGGACCCACTGTCAGACCCTATGCTGGTGCAGTGGGTCCTGGGTGCCACCTGGTGCATGACAATACTCGGCCTCATGTGGCAAGAGTCTGAAGGCAGTTCCTGTAGGATGAAGGAACTGATACCATTCACTGGGCCCCATGCTTGACTGACCTAAATCAACACCTAAAACAACACCTCTGGGACATTATGTTTCAGTTCATCCGACGCCGCCAGGTTGCACCTCAGACTGTCCAAGAGCTCAGTGATGCCCTTGTCCAGATCTGGGGGGAGATCTCCCAGGACACCATCCGTCGTCTCATTTGGAGCATAACCCACGACCCCTCAAAACCCCCCCATAGATATCTCAGGCATGCATATAAGCACATGGGCGTCATACAAACTACTGAGTACGATTTGGAGTTATGGACTAACCTGCCTCATCATTTTCTCACGTTTGCCCTCTGCAGGTTGATAATTTTCATTTCCATCAAACGATGTGGCATCCTTTCGTTCCTAACACATTACCCAGTCCATATCAGTACAGATATCCAGCAGGATTTTTTTCCAATTGAGATCTGATGTGTTTTCAGTGTTCCTTTAATTTTTTTGAGCAGTTTATAATAGTAATAACAACAGAAGCCGACTACTCAAAACGAAAAATGCGAGAAAGACCCGCTCAAACCTGCAACCTCTTGATTTAGAGTCAGCCGTTCTTACCTCTAACCCACCCATGCAATTGATAAACAGGCTTCAGTTTTTACATATTGACGGCAACATGTAAATTGTATAACTTCTTTTACTTTGGTTATAGTCTTGAACAAAGGAGCACTTGTTTTGGTATACCTTTTGTGAAAGTATATGATATTTGAACTTGAGTCTTCACACATTATGCATTTCACATCAACATTTTATTAATTTTTACTATAACATGGAAAAAAGCTTTGCTTTAGTTATGTGTTCAATATTTCTTGCCTCGTATTTCCTGTCTAAATTATTGGCAGTTAATCATTGTTTAAATGCAAATCATGTACTTACAGGTTTTATCCATCCATCCATCCATCCATCCTCTTCCGCTTATCCGAGGTCAGGTCGTGGGGGCAGCAGCTTGAGCAGAGATGCCCAGACTTCCCTCTCCCCGGCCACTTCTTCTAGCTCTTCTGGGGGAATCCCGAGTCATTCCCAGGCCAGCCAGGAGACATAGTCCCTCCAGCGTGTCCTGGGTCTTCCCTGGGGCCTCCTCCCAGTTGGACGTGCCCGGAACACCTCACCAGGAAGGCATCCTGATCAGATGCCCGAGCCATCTCATCTGACTCCTCTCGATGCGGAGGAGTAGCGGCTCTACTCTGAGCCCCTCCCGGATGACTGAGCTTCTCACCCTGTCTTTAAGGGAAAGCCCAGACACCCTGCGAAGGAAACTTATTTCAGTCGCTTGTATTCGCGATCTCGTTCTTTCAGTCACTACCCATAGCTCATGACCATAGGTGAGGGTAGGAACATAGATCGACTGGTAAATTGAGAGCTTTGCCTTATGGCTCAGCTCCTTTTTCACCACGACAGACCAATCCAGAGCCTGCATCACTGCAGATGTAGCACCGATCCGCCTGTCGATCTCATGCTCCATTCTTCCCTCACTAGTGAACAAGACCCTGAGATACTTGAACTCCTCCACTTGCGGACGGATCTCGCTCCCAACCCTGAGACGGCACTCTACCCTTTTCCAGCTGAGGACCATGGTCTCGGATTTGGAGGTGCTGATTCCCATCCCAGCCGCTTTACACTCAGCTGCAAACCGATTCAGTGAGAGCTGAAGATCACGGCCTAATGAAGCAAACAGGACAACATCATCTGCAGAAAGCAGTGACCCAATCCTGAGTCCACCAAACCGGACCCCCTCAACACCCTGGCTGCGCCTAGAAATTCTGTCCATAAAAGTTATGAACAGAATCGGTGACAAAGGGCAGCCCTGGTGGAGTCCAACTCTCACTGGAAACGGGCTCGACTTACTGCTGGCAATGCGGACCAGGCTCTGACACCGGTTGTACAGGGACCAAACAGCCTTTATCAGGGGGTCCAGTACCCCATACTTCTGGAGCACCCCCCACAAGATTCCCCGAGGGACACGGTCGAACGCCTTTTCCAAGTCCACAAAACACATGTAGACTGGTTGGGTAAACTCCCATGTACCCTCCAGGATTCTGCTAAGGGTGTACAGCTGGTCCACTGTTCCGCGACCAGGACGAAAACCACACTGTTCCTCCTGAATCCGAGGTTCGACTATCCAGAGCCCCCGAATAGACTTTTCCAGGGAGGCTGAGGAGTGTGATCCCTCTGTAATTGGAACACACCCTCCGGTCCCCCTTCTTAAAGAGGGGGACCACCACCCCAGTCTGCCAATCCAGAGGCACTGTCCCCGATGTCCATGCGATGTTGCAGAGACGTGTCAACCAAGACAGTCCTACAACATCCAGAGCCTTGAGGAACTCCAGGCGTATCTCATCCACCCCCGGGGCCCTGCCACCAAGGAGTTTTTTGACCACCTCGGTGACCTCAGCCCCAAAAATGGGGGAGCCCACCTCCGAGTCCCCAGGCTGTGCTTCCTCATTGGAAGGCATGTTAGTGGTATTGAGGAGGTCTTCAAAGTACTCCCCCCACCGACCCACAACGTCCCGAGTCGAGGTCAGTAGCACGCCATCCCCACCATATACAGTGTTGACACTGCACTGCTTCCCCCTCCTGAGACGCCGGACAGTGGACCAGAATCTCCTCAAAGCCGTCTGAAAGTCGTTCTCCATGGCCTCCCCAAACTCCTCCGACGCCCGAGTTTTTGCCTCAGCAACCACTGAAGCCGCATTCCGCTTGGCCTGCTGGTTCCTATTAGCTGCCTCTAGAGTCTCACAGAACAAAAGGGTCCGGTAGGACTCCTCCTTCAGCTTGACAGCATCCCTCACCGCCGGTGTCCACCAATGGGTTTGGGGATTGCCGCCACGACAGGCACCGACCACCTTACGGCCACAGCTCCGGTCAGCCACCTCAACAATAAAGGCAAGGAATATGGCCCATTCAGACTCAATGTCACCCACCTCCCCCCTTGGGACGTGGTCGAAGTTCTGCCGGAGGTGGGAGTTGACAGGGGACTCTGCCAGATGTTCCCAGCAGACCCTCACAACAGACCCTACCAGGCCTGACCGGCATTCTCCCCCACCATCGAAGCCAACTCACCACCAGGTGGTGATCAGTTGACAGCTCCGCCCCTTTCTTCACCCGAGTGTCCAAGACATATGGCCGCAAGTCCGACGACACAACCCCTAAGTCGATCATCGAACTGAAGCCTAGGGTGTCCTGGTGCCAAGTGCACATATGAACACCCTTATGCTTGAACATGGTGTTCGTTATAGACAATCCGTGACGAGCACAGAAGTCCAATAACAAAACACTGCTCGGGTTCAGATCGGGGGGGCCATTCCAGGTCTCACTGTCATTGCCCACGTGAGCACTGAAGTCTCCCAGCAGTACGAGGGAGTTCCCAGAAGGTATGCCCTCTAGCACCCCCTCCAGGGACTCCAAAAAGGGTGAGTACTCCAACCTGCTGTTCGGTGCATACGCGCAAACAACAGTTAGGACCCGTTCCCCCACCCGAAGGCGGAGGGAGGCTACCCTTTTGTCCACTGGGGTAAACCCCAATGAACAGGCTCCAAGTCGGTGGGCAATAAGTATGCCCACACCTGCTCGGCATCTCTAACCGGGGGCAACTCCAGAGTGGTAAAGATTCCAGCCCTTCTCAAGGAGATTGGTTCCAGAGTCCAAGCTGTGCGTCGAGGTGAGCCCTACTATATCTAGCCAGAACCTCTCGACCTCGCGCACTAGCTCAGGCTCCTTCCCCTTCAGAGAGGTGACATTCCACGTCCCAAGAGACAGCTTCTGTAGCCAAGGATCGGACCTCCAAGGGCCCCGCCTTCGGCCACCACCCAACTCACACTGCAACCGACCTCCTTGGACCCTCCCATAGGTGGTAATCCCATGGGAAGGGGGACCCACGTTGCCTTTTCGGGCTGTGCCCGGCTGAGCCCCATGGGTGCAGGCCCGGCCACCAGGCACTCGCCATCGAGCGCCACCTCCAGGCCTGGCTCCAAAGGGGGTCCCCGGTGACCCGTGTCCAGGTAAGGGGAAAACGCGTCCAAATTTTTTATTCTTCATAGGCGGTTTAGTTGAACCACTCTTTGTCTCATCCCTCTACTAGGACCAGTTTGCCTTGGGGGGCCCTTACAAGTTTTAATCATTTTTAATCTTTACCATCTTTTTTGCTGTGAAAATATAAATTGGCTACATTTACACAGGGTTTTTTTTTTTTTAATTTTTGTTTTGGTCTTAACAATGAGGACCATGCTTCTCTACAAACAAAGTTGTGTCTGTAAAACCCCCACAGGGAGGCATCCAGGAAGCATCTGTATAGGATGCTCAAATCACCTTAAAGCTCATTTCAGCCACTTGTACCTATGATCTCACTCTTTTAGTTGTTACTCAAAGCTCACATCATAGGTGAGGGCTGGGACATAGATCAACTGATAAATCAAGACCTTACGGCTCAGCTCCTTCTTCACCACTATGAATCGGTATAAACATACCACACAATTGTGCTCACCGCTCCTATCTCTCTATTGATCTCACCGTCCCTTTTCCCCTTCACTCATGAAAAAGACCCCAAGGAACTTAAACTCTTCCATTTGAGGCAGTAACACCTCCCACTCCCACAATTTTGACTTGGTATTTATACCAGCTTCCACATCTCAGTACTGGTGTCAAAACAGTTCCAAAAGAAATAAAAGATAACTCCAAAACCCATGAAGAACAGGCAATCTGGTTTGCTTTTATCACAAAATAAAGTCACACATGACCGAAGAACTGGAGGTACAGGCTTCTCCTCTGACATAGAACGGCTTCTGGTCCATCTCACAGCAAGTAGTGCTGCAGCGAACACGACATGACTCACAGGAAAAGAACCACACCAATATCTGCTGACAGTGAAACACACTGCACATGGCCAACTGATCATTTTCATCACATATGCAAGTCATGCACTCCAAAGACAAAAATCAGTCATACACACTGCTGGAGCATGAAAGAGGTGGTGACACCTTCCCCAGAGTAACCTGGCGTGCTGTATTTCATAAGAAGTGCACAAGCCACTTTTCTTTATGGGCCAGAGGACTGAGTTTACCTAGTAATAAACTAAAAATCACTCATTTCAATAAGTTATAGACATTAGAAAAAGTAGTGATGTCTTGGCTGTATTTTTTCAAAATAATTTAATAGTATCTGAAAAAAAGGCTTCTATTTCTGTCAAAAACATTCACATTTCTGGGTGTGTCAAGACTTTTGCATGGTATTGTATTATATATTCAAAACTTGAATCAACTGTCAATATACAAGGGGTGTTCAATAATTTATCTACCTCAGTAGGAAAGAAGAGAGTGTTCAAGAAATTTTTGCTTATTTTTCAATATACTCCCCCTGATGGCTCCATACTCTTTATCCACTTTTCCTGCAAAGGCTTTAACCCCTTTGAAAAAAATCTTCTCTCTGACCTTCAAAACTAGGGCATCAAAGCTGCCTTGATGTCTTCATAACTTGAAAAACGCTATCCACGGAGAGATTTCTTCAAAACTCAGAACAGGAAATAATCTGAGGGCGCCAGGTCAGGACTGTAGGGTGGATGGTTCAACTGCTGGAACCCACATTCTCTGATGGCAGCCTGTGATTGATGTGACATGTGAACCACCGCATTGTCGTGAAGAACCTTACTTGATTTACACAAGGACTCTACTGCCATCCTGTTTCTTGGAATGTTAGACTCGCACTGAGCCACAGCTATGCATGAGTAACCTTGAGACCTGTCACAACACGACCAGGCTCGTTTCAACATGCTTGTTACTTTCCTTCATACTCAGGTAGATAAATTATCGAACGCCCCTTGTATAGTCTTTCACATCCTACTTATAGGCAAAAAAAAACAGTAAGAACATACATGCACACACAAGGAAAGATTTCTAGGCAGTACAAAATGCTGAAAAGACTTATCTCCTTCCTGTCTGCCAGGAGCTAGGAAATCTGTATATGATTACAAACCTTATCTTGTCACTAAATATACATTAATGTCAAAGCTAAAAGGTTCAGAAGCTGCTGTTCAGCTTCTGAAAAGAATCCCACAGCTGACAATTCTTGGATAAATCAGCACAGCACTTTGTAAACATGGAGGCCCATTAGATAGGGTAAGTGGATTCATTGCCAGCAACAGGCTTGTGTGCTGACACTCTGCAATGCAAATTGTACTCTTTAAGTCGTGCTTCTTTAATTTGCAGCCTGGCAGGCAGCTTCAAGATTATCAAGTCAGGTCTGAATTTCCAGACTATATTCTGATTTGCACTAAGGTAGAAGGGCAGGCTGAGATAAAGTATCAGCACAAGTACTATAAACATTTCCAACAGTGTTTAGACAACTAAACCAATCAGTCCCAAACAGTATTGATGTAGAAACCAATGAATCCAAAAGCACACTTTCAAGATGCAAGCAAATGGTTGATTCACCAGCCTTTCAAATGGGGCCTCCATTATATTCATGAATAATACATTTATACACGTTAGTCAAGATGTAAGGTTCGGCTTTCAGATGCTCTGAAATCTGTCATTTGGAAAGAATCACATTTTATGTATCTTGGAACGGATTTAAATTACAGTGTACCAACATCTAAAGTGAAGGGAATAAATCAGCCAAACAACAAAGGCAGAAATTGTTTGGTAGTCCCCAGAATGCCAATCATACGCTATAAAAAAATATGACAATAAATGTCAACAGCATTTAAGCATGGCTGTGCTCTGATTGCAAGCATTCATTTGTTACTTGATTTCCAAGTTACATGTCAGGGAGGAGAGCAGACTGTCAGCTGTTTGACTTAACTTCCTGCGTCATCGTTGTATATAAGCTTAAAAAGAGCTATCATCATTTCTAATATTTTATTCTAAACTGAAAACTCTGCCAACGAACCTTAAGGTCAGTATACATGCCTCGCAGCCACCACCAGCAAGAAAGAAAAATGCAAAAGAGCAAACACATCAAATATATATTTGATCTGCATTCCATAGAAAAGTCATTTTGTGTGATATAATTTAAAATTTAATTTAAAAGCATCTTAGTAGAAAATCTCCAACAAATTAAGAATAAACAGTGACTAGTATCCAATATAAATTAAGCATGAAGTTACTAGTTTTGTTTGATTGTACTATATATGTTCTTAATTCTTTTACGTTTACATTAGCTACACTGGAACAAAACATTTCCTGTGAGAAATTTTAAGAAATTCCTGTTGGGTCAAATTAGTTACTTCAAAAAATGACTGCGGGTGACAACAGCATGGTCCTATTAACTGGATAGACTTCACTAAGTCTCAACTGCTTCAACACTAGAACTGCTAACACATCCTTGTGCTTCTAGCATAACTTTCACGTTTTTACTTTTCATTAAGTAACTGCAGAGAATATTTCTTTAACATCGTCTATTGTTTATATTTTAGTTCCTCAGGTACCATTTCTAGGTGTTGGTGAACTAACATTAGCATGTGACATCTCCACTGCAATCTACATATGATGCCATGTGGTTTCATTTTGGAAGATACTAGTCCTTTTTAGAAAGAAAAGGAAAAACATAAGCAAAAGAAAACTGTGCCTCAAAACACATCCTATTTAAAAGGTGTGGCGGACGGATGGGGCTCCTGCCTAGCCGGGACGCCTGGTGGATGGAAGGACCAGAAGACAGAAAATACCTCCCCTGGGACACAAGAGGGCAACCTCACTGGTTTGCATCAGGGCCATAGGATCAGAGCTTAGAAGCTCAACCCTGTTGGGGCCTGTGACCACCTCCTGGGGGTGCCCAGATCATTACAGAGCCATGGACTGCAGCACTTCCACCACACCAGGAAGTGCTACCAGAACAGGAACTAGGAACACCTGAAGTGCTTCCCGGTACCCATGCTGCAATTCCGCCATACCTGGAAGTGCTGCAGGAAGGTCATCATGGAGCACCTGGCGCACATCCAGGTGCATTATAAAAGGGACCGCCTCACTCCATTCAAGGAGCAGGAGTCGGGAGGCAAAGGACAGAGCTTGCGAGAGAGGTGTGAAGGTGGCAGTAGAAGAGAGAGGAAAGTAGAATAAGGTAAAGAAAAAGAGGACTGTGAGCAATATTTGCTGGGATAGACAAAGGTGACTGGCAATCCAAAATTGGAGTAATGTTTTAATGAGAATTTTAACTCTTGAAATATTTGCTATTTTTTGTTAAAATAAAATATACAGTACTTCTGTCTAATGTAACATTTCCTGTCTGTTCTTTCTCTATTCTGTATAGCAGATTTGCTAACCACCAATACTCAATTAAGCAGCATATCTGACCATTCTTTCAGGACAGATATACAGTATCTGGTTGCAACTGTCAGCCAACATACTGATGCAAATACAATAGCGCAGGACAAAGTACATGACATTAACTTTCACAGGTCAGTAACCTTGCAAAAAAAAGTATCCTGCAGTAAGTATTCCTTCAGACATTCATTTATCACTACTGACAATACTACTACAGGTCAGACCAACCTCAAAAGAAATACAGAATGGATATTGTACTTTTTTAATCTGTTCTCTAGTGTCTTTTCTATTTAATAAATCAGTCAATCAATCTATGGCATTTTACTTTTAATCATCCTTCTGACTAAAAAAAGAACATTTGTTAAAAAAAACTCCTATCCAAATAACTTCAGACATTTTGTAAATAACATAATGGTTCTGTTTTTTGTGAATGACATTTTCTTATAGTGCAATTAATTTATTGACTGCATTTACTTTACTTTGCAGAAAGTAACTATTAATAAAGACTTTGACTGAAAGACTTGGCTGAATGATGCTAGCCAGCTGTTGCAAATATTGAGTAATTGTTATCCTTGGGTATCCTTTCAAATGAGGTAAAATATGAAGCGAAACCAAATGAAAACTCTTATATCATCTCAGAAAGGAATAACTTTGAAAGACTGGGTTTCTATCTCATCCTATCCTCAGCAGCATGCAGCTTGCTTTGGTGCTTTGCCCAGGCGTTGATGGTAAGCTATTTAACACATCAAAACAGCAGGCAAGCACTATCAAACAGGCTCTCAATGGAGTTTGTCCTACACTACTGAGAATGTGTCTTATCTTTCATCTCTGTTTATTTAGTTCCAGAACAGATGCCCATATTCTCTAGGCATACAGAGTGTGATCACTTAACAAAGTGCTGAAAGATGGGGGTGGGGTGGGGAGGGGTTATGACTAAAGCCTCTACTCCAACAAAACAGTTGCAGAAAAATCTATATTTGATCAAAGTATTAAGAGAGAAAAATAACACTTCTTAGGAAAAAATGACAAATAACAAAGACCATATTGTCAAGCCAATTTCACAAATGCAAAGAATAAATACATTTATGGAGGCAAAAAAAGTATCCAGAATAGTTTTCAAAACTGAGAAAACGTTGAATATTTTGACATGTATTACATTCATCACTGCTCTAATGAGATCAATACAGACGTATAAATACAGCAAGCCTGGGTATTTTGTGGTAGTTGAAGGAGAGGTGGGACAATACTCTGGCAGAAAGTAAGGTTAGGGAAACATTGAACTCAACTCATTTAAATCAAATGAAGTTTCTCCGATGTTGTCTTTACTTAGTTGTGTTAGTGAATTAAAGGAGTGGATGAATGAGAACTACTTGTCTTTAAATACAGATAAAACAGAGATGTTAATTGTTGGAGGGAACGACGCTGATCACAGCAATTTTTTGTCATCATTTAACTCAGTTGGAATCCCAATTCATTTTACTGAATCAGCCCGCAATCTAGTAGTTATCTTTGATTCTAGCATGTCATTTAAAGCACATATTACAAAGTTGTCCAAAACATGTTTCTTCCATCTTAAAAATGTTAGGAAATTAAGGCGCTTTCTAAATAAACAGGATTGTGAGAAATTAATTCATGCATTTATCTCTAGTAGGATTGACTACTGCAATGCGGTGTTCACTGGCTGTTCAAACTGTTCTTTATACAGCCTCCAGTTAATTCAAAATGCGGCAGCAAGAATTATTACAAGAACAAGAAAATATGAACACATAACTCCAGTTCTTAAATCCTTACACTGGCTCCCGGTTAAGTTTAGGGCAGATTTCAAAATCCTCCTTTTAACATATAAAGCATTAAATGGCCAAGGTCCGGCTTACTTGTCTGAACTTATCATGACTTACAAACCTGAGCGCACATTAAGATCCCAAGATGCCGGTCTGCTTATGATTCCAAGGATTAATAAAATAACAGTGGGAGGTCGAGCTTTTAGTTACAGGGCCCCTAAATTGTGGAATGGTCTTCCTGCTTCTATAAGAGATGCCCCTTCGGTCTCAGCCTTTAAATCCCAGCTGAAGACTCACTACTTCAGTTTAGCATATCCTGACTAGAGCTGCTGATTAACTGAACATACTGCATCTCTGTTGTTAGTCATTAACACTAAAACATAAGTAACATGATTGTTATAATTTGTTACTAACCCTCACCTATTCTGTTTCTGTTCTCGGTACTCAAATGTGGCAATTGGTGCCACGGCCCTCCTGCCAAGTTGTTTGCCTGCCTACGGTAAAGTCACCCCTGATGGAGGATCACAGGAATCATGGGAAAAAGGGGTCCTTTCATCGGATTGGCTGGCCAAGCAATGTTTCAGCCGTGGAATGGCCAATTGGGGAGGCAGCTTGATGGATGAGGTCTCCAGGACTCTAAAAATATCCAAATCTTATTATGGGATATCATCTACAGTTAAATTCTGCTCCGTGCTTCTAAAATTTGTATTATTATGCTGTATTAAGGATTTGTTCTGTTCTGTGTATTGTATTGTATTGACCCCCTTCTTTTGACACCCACTGCACGCCCAACCTACCTGGAAAGGGGTCTCTCTTTGAACTGCCTTTCCCAAGGTTTCTTCCATTTTTCCCTACAAGGTTTTTTTGGGAGTTTTTCCTTGTCTTCTCAGAGAGTCCAGGCTGGGGGGCTGTCAAGAGGCAGGGCCCGTTAAAGCCCATTGCGGCACTTCCTGTGTGATTTTGGGCTATACAAAAATAAACTGTATTGTATTGTATTGTAACTAGCAGTATAGTCATAAAATCTAAAAGAATCCCTTTAAGAACCTCTTAACACCAGCAGATAAACCCTTTTTGAAAGAGACAGTGCCAAAAAGCATTTGATAAAACTGGGTTCTTTTCAGAAGCTATCATCATTATGGTGGTTTAAAACCTTCATAGAGAAGAGGTAACTTATATGGATGAGTTATTGTCAAAAATGCTGAAAACATTAGGTATTCAGCTATCTGAAATTCACATTAATAATACACCCACCCTATATTGAGAAAAATCTGAGAATAACCTCACCAACAAAAATTAAGGTAACACTTTAGTTTAGGCAAAAATGAATCTATCACTCATTTACTATTATGTAACAAGACATTAAATAAGACATCTTTGGGTCTTCATAACACTTACAAAGCAACACTTCACTTTGGAGTGATCTGAGGTGGCTTAGCTGACTTACATTTCTCCTGATATTACATGTTTAGTATAAGACCTGTGGATTCTTCATATTAACAAGTAATTTTACCATCAAGTTAATATGCCAAACTACACAGAGATAAATAACCTATCAACTGTCATGATGATCAAAAAAGATGCCTTTGTTAAGGTCTTGTTACACAAGAGTAAACAAGTGACAGATACATTTTTGCAGACCTAAACTAAAGCGTTACCAAAAATTTCATAAATAACTCATTCTTTGCTTAAGCATGTCTGGCCTCAGTAATTTTCATGAAATGGGATTTGCAAAAGAAATTCAGTTCTGACAAATGTTAAGGAACAGCAGAAGTGAAAAGCAAATTTTACAGACATTAGATGAATGTGGAACGCTGATGATGGTGAAGAGACTATCGATGTCCCAAACTGGGATACTTGTGGAGCAATGTGTCCTCATATATAAAACCTATCCTCATTTGTTCAATACATGTTTTATTTTATCATCACTAAACATTAGGCACAGTAAAAAACACTTTCACAAATAAACACATAATTCCACATAGTATTTGAAGTGTAAACTCATAACTGACAGTACTGTCTGTTTTTGTCTGCTTCTTGGTCGACCTCACAATGTTATCCCAATTTAGCACAAGTTCTTCCCGTCACAGTTTAAACTGCACTATTTTATATATACTACACTGAACTGAAAGATGTGCTGTTCTAAATATATTGCGAGGATGTCTATTTTGGTGGAGCAGTGTTTTATTAGATTGAAAACCTATTAACAGATTTTGAAATTCTTCAGTTATTTATCGAAACGCAAAGCCTGAAACTGGGACTGCCCCTGTCACCTGGAATACTGACTACCCTAGTAAATTAGTGATACTGAAAAAGTAATAGGGTGTTTTATCATGTTAGCCATTATGAAAAGTCAAATAAACTCCAGCCTAAGATTCATTTAGCAGGAAAGGAGAAAAATGCATGGTTAAGAAATTTTAATAAGATAACTGTCCAACAAAGTCTTTTGAAGTTTTTGATGAGGTTTCCTTACAATATGGACCTGTAATCAAATCATCTGGGTCAGTCAGAGAGATGTGAATAGTAATCATATCTGGTCATAAATTTAGCATCAGTTTAACTTCCTATTCCTTCCTCTCCTGCTGTGTCTTGAAATTGCCAATAAGCACTGTGACTTTAATGTCCTACTCACAGTGTCCATTGCTGCTAAAGTGAGCTCCTACAGGAGCAATTCTGTTGCCATGTTTAATGTGGAACCTGTATAAATTCATTCTTTGGAGAAGTGTTAGTCCAGTTTCTCTTACACAGAGTGCAATGTTTGTAACATTTCATATGCAGAATTAACACTAGAATTACCAGAGCCTACGAAAAAACTCGTAAATCCGTCCCACCTTAAATCGCTTCTTAAAATCATTCACAGCTCTCCACCACCGTCTTTTTTTGTCAGGCATTTCATGTCTGTTCCGTTTCTGCAGTAATCTGTGTAAACACATTATTAAAACAGAAACGTTTTTTATATTCTACTAGTAGATGACAAAATGTAGGCATAAACTATATAATGTATGAAGCCTAGAGTATCAAAGAAATACTTTCACAGAAGGTACAAATCTAACACAACAATTGCACTTTTATTCAAAAATATAACTGCAGAAACAAAAAGCCGCCTTAACATGTGACATTGACAACTTTTTATTACGGCTTCCTCCATGGCGCAATAGAATCTGCTACCAACTGGGAATCAAAAGGTCGCAAGTTCGATCCTGCACCACTCCGTTTTGAGAAGTAAACTGCTCTTAGTCTTACTATTTTAGAATAAAAACATGTAAAAACAATGTTATTTATTTGGCTCAAAAAATACATGTGTAATGCCACAAAATGTGCATGCAATCATGTCCATGCCAAATAAATAACATTCGACGTTTTGAAGAAATCATTTTATGACACGATTTAACTTTATTTATTTACTTACTTCCTAAAGCCTAAAGTCACAAGTAGTGTGCAGAGGGCATGCTCAAAAATGTGTGTAATGCCACGAAAAGTGCCTGCTGACACTTTAGTATGCAAGCAATGGTATGTGCATTCTTGCTCCGATGTAGAAGGGAGCTGAGTTTACCTCTGTTACAGCGCGTCTATGTGAAAATAACAGTGTCAGATGCGGGGGTGGGGTGTGTTTGGGCTCGTGAACGCAGCTGAGATAATAAAACTGACTAAAAAAAAAAAAAAAAAAAAAACCAAAGCAAATCTTTACAAGTATCATAAATTACACCGGCTGTCCTTTTGATTCCCAGTCGGCAGCTGATTCTATTGCGCCACGGAGGCAGTCATAATAAACGGTTGTCAGTGTCGCATGTTAAGGCGGCTTTTTGTTTCTGTAGTTATATTTTTGAATAAGAAGCGCAATTGTTGTGTTAGATTTGTATCTTTTGTGAAAGTATTTCTTTGATACTTCAGGCTTCATACATTATATAGTTTATGCCTACATTTTGTCATCTACTAGTAGAATATAAAAAACGTTTCTGTTTTAACAATGTGTTTACACAGATTACTGCAGAAACGTAACAGACATGAAATGCGTGTGTTCCAAACAGCGATCTATTATTTCCACTCTAAAACTCCACTTCACTCCCAGAAAATCAATCAAGGTATGAGCTGGGAGAAGTTTGTGCACGTTCTAAGTCGGTGGGGGGATGGAATAGCCGGCTGCTTGCAGCCTAATTTTTATCAGCACATTTAGATGACAAAAGACGCTGGTGGAGAACTGTGAACGATTTTAAGAAGCGATTTAAAGTGGGACGGATTTACAAGTTTTTTCGTAGGCTCTGGTAATTCTAGTGTTAAGTAGACCACATTAGATGATCTGCAGGGAAATGACCCCTTTATGTGACATTCTTGCAGTGTGGTATAACTACATGATCTGGATTATATATGTGAAAACACATTTTAAATCTTTCCTGTAGGCAAAGAGATGTACCATTTGCTGTTGGTTCACTCAGGGAGTTTCAGAAAATTACTTACTGCAAGTTTGGTTTGGTTTGAATGCTGTTAATGGCAACAGTTTATCTAATACAGCCAAACAAAAGTCACTAGTAAACTGTATAAATACAGGGTAGGGCATAAAGATCTCCCACATTTCGAGGGATAACTGTGCGGGCTGTAGTGGGGGTAGAGGGGTGGGGTAGGTCCCATTCGGTAGGGTACGCTCTACTATTTTCAGTACCCATCATGAGTTGGGACCGGTGAACATCGGGGCTTTGTTATTCAAGTGTATTATGAGAACAACTTTCCTGTCGAAATGTATCTGTACCAGATTGGAAAACGATTTTGCTATGGATTTCTAACCTTTGGGCAACTGGGTCCACACTGAAAAGAAAATCACCTGGCAGACCAAGGATTGTCAGAATGCCAGAAAATGTGGAAGCAGTAAGAGTATCCATTCAGCAATCGCCAAGGCGTTACGCTCATAAGCATGCCATGTAATTGGGGATATCAAGTCAGAGTTTGAGGAGGATTCTGCATGCCGATTTAAAAATGCACTCTTACAAAATGACATTGGCTTAAGAATTAAGTGAGACAGATCATGCCAACCGCAGAGCCCTAAGTGCAGATATTCTTGAACAGGTTCCCACTGCAGCTGTTGTTCTGAGTAGTGATGAGGCTCACTTCCATATCAATGGATCCGTAAACAAGCAGAATTTTCGATACTGGACTGAACATAATCCTCATGAACTCTATGAACGACCGCTCCAATCTCTTCTCTCACATAGCTGTTTGGTGTGCAGTTGCCAAGTTTGGTGTGATCGGCCCAAACTCTTTTGAGGAAGGTGGTGGAACAGTAGGTGCAACAGTAACTGTGACCTCCGACAAGTACATTGAAATGATGGAGACCTATCTGTGCCCCAAACTGAACGATGTGGATACAGAATATCTGTGCTTTCAACAGGACAGGGCCACAGCTCACACAGCACGACATTCGTTCGAGTATTTGATCTCTTTAAGGGGAGATGTGGGGTGGCCTGCACGGTCACCAGATTTAATCCCATTAGACTTTTTCCTTTGGGGATATCTAAAGGAAAAGGTTTTCCAACATAGTCCTCGATCTCTTGAGGATTTGAAAGAAAGGATCAGACAGGAAATCAATGCCATTCCGCCTGAGATGACCCGGAGAGAATTTCCGGGAACATCTTCAGCAATGTATTGCCAAAGACGGCCGCCATTTGTCTGATATGATTTTTAAAACCCAGTAAAACAAAACTGCTTTTATGTACTTTTCAGAAATGTATACAATTTTTTTTAGATAGCTTTGTTCATTTTTTATACCCCCTCAAAATGTGGGAGATCTTTATGCTCCACCCTGAAAAAACAATTTGCTCAATTTTTGGAATTGACACAAGTCGCTATAGCCATAGGAAAGAACCATATATACTATATTCAAATAAAGCTATTAGTAATGATCTGTATGTAGGATTTTTACACAATTATTTAAAATGCAAAATATCACACCAAAATCAGTGTTTTACATACAAAACAGTTAGACAATAATTATTTTTCTTTGAGTAAAAACATTTTATACATTTTCTCACTCCATCTGCCAAACCGTGTAGGACCAATGGCATTCACAGTAGTAGATTTAGGAAGTTTCTACCGACAGATTGCACAGTTACTGAACAGCCAATCAACATAAAACACACTGTACACACATCACTATAGGTAATGATGCACCTGTGTATTTCTGTGTATGTATTATATGTTGAATATACAGTGGCATATAAAAATGTGGGTACCTTTGCTTAAAATGTTACTGTGAATAGTTAAGTGACCAGAAGATAAATTGATTTCCAAATGGCATAAAGTTAAAGATGACACTGCATTCCACAGCTTTTCTGCATTGTATGCAAGATTATTGCATTGTTTTGTATGACTGCACAGTGAAAAAAAGGAAAGGAGCACCATGCAAAAGTTTGGACACCCCAACATATCTGGGGTCAGATAACCTTTCTCAGACCTTAATTAGCTTGTTGAGGCTATGGCTTATTTCCGGTCATCATTTGGAAATCCCGGGTGATGCAAATTGCAAAGCTGTATACACTGTGTGCACAATTATTAGGCAAGTTGTATTTTTGAGGATTAATTTTAATATGGAACAAACACAGTGCTATCAGTCAATCCAAAATGTTAATAAACCTGAAACCTGAATGTTTCACAACGGAAATGTGAGTGTGAACATCATCAGGGGAATACATATGTGCGCACAATTATTAGGCAACTATTAGTGTGCAGATTTATTATGCAACTAAAGGAAAAATGAAAATTTTCCCATCTCACTTGTTTATTTTCATCTGTTATAGTGAGAATAATAAACAAACACCTCAAAATTTACAAATAAACATCTCTGACATTTCAAAAAAAAATAAATCAATCAATCAATGACCAATATAGCCACCCTTCTTTCCAATAACAGTCCTAAGCCTTTCCATTCATGTAGTCTGTCAGTTTCTTGATCTGTTGACGATCAGCTTTTTGTGGAGCAGTGACTACAGCCTCCCAGACACTCTTCAGAGAGGTGTATTGTTTTTCTCCCCCGTAAATCTAGCGTTTAAGAAGTGCCCACAAGTTCTCGATAGGGTTTAGGTCAGATGAGGAAGGGGGGCCATGTCATTATTCCTTCATCTTTAAGGCCTTTACTGGCTGGCCACGCAGTGGAGAACTTCGATGCAAGTGATGGAGCATTGGCCTGCATAAAAATCATGGTCTTTTTCCTGTATCACTGTTTGAAGAAAGTGTCTTCGAAAAACTGGCAGTAGGTTTGGGAGTTGATTTTGAGTTCATCTTCAATGCAAAAAGGTCCAACTAGCTCATCTTTAAAAATACCAGCTCATACCAGTACCCCACCTCCACGTTGGAGTGGAGCTCTGTGCCCATTACTGATCCACAGGTCCATCCATCTGGTCCATCAAGAGTCACTCTCATCTCATCGGTCCATAAAACCTTTGAAAAAAATCTGTCTTCAGATATTTCTTGGCCCAGTTTTGACGTTTCAACTTATGTTTCTTGTTCAGTGGTGGTTGGGTTTCAGCCCTCCTTACCTTGGCCATGTCTTTGAGCACTGAACACCTTGTACTTCTGGGCACTCCAGGTAGGTTGCAGCTCTGGAATATGAAAGTACTGGATGATAATGGGTTCCTGGTAGCTTCACGTTTGATTCTTCTCAAATCTTTGGCAGCTAATTTGCGTCTTTTGTTCTCAACACGTTTCTTGCGACCCTGTTGACTATTTGCAACAAAATGTTTGATGGTTCTGTGATCACACACCAATATCTTAGCAATTCCAAAAGTGCTGCATCCCTCTGAAAGACTTTTTACAATTTTTGACTTTTCAGAGTCAGTTAAATCTCTTTTTTGGCCCATTTTGCCTGAGGAAAACTAGCTGCCTAATAATTCTGTACACCTTGATATAGGGTGTTGATCTCCTTAGGCCACACCCTCCCTCATTACACAAATACACATCACCTGACGTGCTTAAATCCAATAAGCATTCAAGTTAATACAGCTTGGAGTTGGAATATACACATAAAAATGATGATATGGTCAAAATACTCACTTGCCTAATAATTGTGCACACAGTGTAAATTCTCTAATTCCTCAAACCTTGTACCAGCAATCAGCAGACTCCTCTAAGCAGCTCCCTAGCACTCTGAAAAATAAAATAATTGATGCTCACAAAGTAGAAGAAGGCTACAAAAAGATAGCAAAATGTTTTCAGGTAGCTGTTTCTTCAGTTTATAATGTTACTAGAAATGTCAGTTAACAGGAACGGTGGAGGTCAAGTTGAAGTCTGGATGACCAAGAAAGCTTTCTGAAAGAACTGCAGCGAGAAGTCAAGCAAAATTATACCTTTTATTGGCTAACTAAAAAGATTATAATATGAAAGCTTTTGAGGCAACTTAGGCTCCTTCTTCAGGCAAAATGTGATGATAGATTTCATTGTACATTTCAATGAACCTGAACTTTAATTCAAAGAGGTGTACTAAATTAATTGTGTCATAACACATAATAATATAAAAATACTTTGTTGGAGGTTATCAGCCCATCCTGTATGAAATTAGACTATAATAGCAATTTATAAAGTAATGCAAAAAGCTTTAAAAGCACAAATCACAGGCGCTGAAGTGCATATGTAGTAGCAAAACTAGCACTTCATAACCAGTAATGCTACAAAATGTCATATTAAACATTTACTGATACATTTAAATGAAGAAAATCTCTAAATATGGTGACCACAGCCTGCATCCATTTGTTCTTTATGCATAGCTTTGACTTTTAAGTCGCAAATTTAAAATATGGCACACAGGAACTTCTCAATATCTGCCAGGTTTCTGACATTTGACTTTCAGCATTACAAACTCTGAGAAGGTATGACTTCAGATCAAGGGTTATTGTGGCATCTCTTTAAATGTACTTGTTGGGCAGGGCCAAATTTTGCAACTTATTCCATGTGAGTTGGGGATGCTGTTGATAAGTCCAAAACTCAATATTCAGTCCCTGAAAGACTGCTGCAAATCAGTGTAATAATTCCTGTTTAAATAGTTTATAAACATTTTGAGGCATATTATAATACAGAGTACTCCTTCAGCTTCATAAAAACTTGTCCACAATACCTTGCCAGCACTAAGACCTTTTTTTTTTTTTTTGATGATGAAGAATTACAATGATTCAGTTATTGTGTTTGTTGTTTGGATTCTGGGTCATAATGATATATCTAAATCTAAGATTTATTCCGCAGCTGTGAAATACTTCTTAGTTTTCACCCAGTCCAAATGTGTCCAAAAAGTTCAATATTCTTCTTAGAATACTGAATGCAGTGATACTTCATATCAGGAGTCACTAGCCAGGGCAATCAATGTGCACAGGCCTGGATCACGTTTATAGGCTAATGAAGAATATATCAATCTGACCCATTACTAGCGATGTCAGAAGAATCAATGTTTCTATACTAATTCAGTAAAAAAGTTCCAAACATGTAACATTGCCAGCTTTCAGAATCAGAAAGACCAAGAAAGTTGGTATTGCACATATACAGTATATGACTGGAAGGAGACAAATTACACCAGAAGGCACAATAATGCATGAGTAAAATTTACATATAAAAAAATGTCACAACAGTGTTGATGATACAGCACGGCATCAACACATGCCGAAAAGAAAAACAGCAGATGTCATGTTTTGGATGCATTTGTGGTCGCACTAAAGAAATGCATGGTTCATACTTGTTATTACAAAAGAAAAGAAAAGAAAAGAAAAGAAAAGAAAGAAAGAAAGAAAGAAAGAAAGAAAGAAAGAAAGAAAGAAAGAAAGAAAGAAAGAAAAAGAAAGAAAGAGGTGTTATTGTCACTTTTATCCCATTATGGAATTAATTCAGAACCAGATTTGTGCATGCTTTAGGAGCAAAATAACATTAGCAATAAAATTAGATGTAATTGTTTTACTTGTATTTTCACAAATTTGTAAAAGAAAATGAAAAGATTATGAGATTAACCACTTTTAAATATTGCCCTAAGAAAGCCTTGATAAATGAACAGAGGCTTTGCATTCATTCTTTGACAGTAATGATCACTTCTATAGATGCCCATCAGTCCAAGTATCTGTCCATTTTCTAACTGGTGTATACAGTTTAGGATCGTGGTGGGGTACAACTGAAACATATCCCTAGTTACACATATAGAATGGTGTGATGTGGGGGGACTACACTAACAACAGTTGTAGCAAGTAAACATTAAGGCAAGCAAGATTCCAATGAAGTGGCTAGTTGGCTTGTCTGCACCAGTGATAATATTAGTTGCTCCATTTGTTAATACCAAAATAATTTTTATCTAGTGTTTTAGTGCATAGAAAGACAAGGCTCATCTCCCATTTAATATGACATCTACCATGTTAACAGAGACATGCAATCAACAAAACATGCAGTTAACAGGATAATCAAGGCTATACTTCATTGTTAAATATGAATCTGCAAACACTGAATTTGTGTCATTCATTTAGCTTTTGAAAGCAAACTACAGTTCAATAGTACAAGTTGTAAGTGAAAGCACGTATCATATATTTGAATGTTATTTCATTAAGGTGGAGTATGGAAAAGACAAAATAAAAGCAAAAGAAAGATTCTAAACTCAATACTTAAACAGCAAAAACTCAACAACAAAAGTCTTCAAACAGTAAGGTGTGAAGTGGAATCAATCTTCGATAACAGACCCGTGATAAAGACATCAAATGACCCAAATGATTGGAGGCACTCAAATATTTACTTTTATTGAAGACACAGCCAAACATGCCTCCTGAACTCTTTTCTAAACATAACCAGGGGCCTCATGAATAACGTTGTGCGTAGAATTCACACTTTAACATGGCGTACAGACAAAAGTGGAAATGTGATTAAGCACAAAAAAATTCAGATGCATAAATCTGTGTGAATACCAACTTCCACGTTCTTCTGCAACATAAATCCCGGTCAGCGTGAAAAGTAATGCACGTGCACACGCCTGCTGTTCCTTCCCATCTCCTCCCAGAATTACGCCTCTTTGAATATGCAAATCAATATAAATAGCCCTTAAGCTCAGCCTTCTGTGAAAAGGCAATGGCAAAAGCACGGGAGGAAATTGAAGAATTTCAGCAAATACCAAGTGGAGGCAAGGAAAAACATACTATTTGTTGGTTTAAACAGTAGTATAAACAACAAAAGGGAGTTGATGGAGTGACAGAGTGTTGGAGAAACTCGAAAGTTCAAGTTCACAAAGTCGCACAGTGCTAAAATAAAAAAGAAGTTGTCAAATATCAAAGTCACCATGAAAAGGCAAGCCGTAGCCAAAGTCGGAGTGTCACATGAAAGCTTATTAGGGTACAGAGAAAAAAAATAGGCACACAGTGGGGACACAAGGACAAAATTTCCACTTTAATCTCGAAATTTCCACTTTAATCACGTAGTTTATTTTGTCATTAAAATAGAACCTCATAAACTTCATCTTAAAATCATTTAATTTACTAGTTTCTCAAATCCCATCGTAACTAAAGTAGCACGTTAAATGCTTTGTTTTGTATTTGATCTTCTATGTGCTCTATGTGTGTGAATCACTATGTGCTTCTTAAACCGGCTTTCTCTTCCTCCTACAGGACACAGAATCCATTACATTCATGATATTACAGCTCTCTAAATAATTAAAATTAATTAAAATACTAAAATGTATACTTGATATAATTTTCATGATGATAGGAGTTAAAGCATGTTATTAAATATGGGAACACGGTGGCGCAGTGATTGTTCATGCCTCACACAAGATGCTTGCTGCGCCGTGTGCTACCTTCAATGAAATTCTTTATTGCATCAGTACTGTCTCTTTCAAACATACTAACCTCCAATTCCTGTCTTTACTTATCTTTCTCCAAATACCCAATTGTCACACAATCAGCTCTATAATAGACGTTAAGCCATCTGTAAGCTTAGAACACTGATTCTTCAAAACTTTTAAGGAACATTGAAATATCTTCGTAGTACATGTTTAATTATTCTATCTATCCATCCAGTGTCGCACCAGTCCCAGCAAGAATACAGCACGAGGCAGGAACAATCCGTGTACGGAGCACCAGCTCCTTGCTAGAGCTGTGACACCGTGTCCTCACATGTTTACCGTATTTACTCGTGTAAGACGTGCACCCTAATTTTTACAAAGAAAATCGCAAGAAAAGTTTTGCCCCGTGCACGATGCACGTTGTGATTGTATAGGAAGCGTTTAGAGAGCACTGTCGAGCGAGAGCATGAGCATGCGAGCGAGAGAGAGAGCGAGTGCATGCGAGCGAGAGAGAGAGTGAGTGCACGAGCAAGTGAGAGAGAGAGCACGAGTGGGCGAGCAAGTGAGCGAGAGAGAGCGCGAGTGGGTGAGCAAGCGAGCAAGAGAGAGCACGAGTGGGAGAGCAAGTGAGCGAGAGAGCAAGCATGTGAGTGAGAGAGAGAGAGCGTGAGTGCATGAGCAAGTGAGTGAGAGAGAGCGCGAGTGGGTGAGCAAGCGAGCGAGAGCGCATGAGTGTGTGAGCGAGCCCATGCAAAGGAAGTTTCCTCGTGTATGATGCGCACATTTCCTCGTGTATGACGCGCACCTGATTTTCTAATGCTAATTTTCAGGAAAAAATGTGCGCGTGGTACATGGGTAAATACGGTATTTATTAACAATATAGATTATTTAAATTAAGTTAAAGCTTTATTTTGCTGCATTTCATCTTAAAAATTATATTGTCATCATATGTAAATACACGCTTTATAAAGTGGCTCAGGTTGTGCAATATTATAACTGTATCACAAGTTTACAGTGAGGTAATTGTACTTTTAAGTACAAACAGTTCTACAAGGAGCACTTGATGGACTGATTGAGTGCGTTTATAGTTCTTGGGATGAAACTGTTTCTGAACTGCGAGGAAAGGCTCCGAAGCATTTGCCGTGTGAGACAGTTCAATAGACAGCATGGCTGAGGCAGTACAACTGTGATTCCCCACTCAAATACAGTGATATAAATACTCTGAGTGGTGCAGTGAGAGTGATATGGAAAAAGATGATCCGATGTGGCAACCCCTAACAGGAGCAGGTGAAAGAAAGAAAAAAAAAAGGTGCAGTGAGAGTAACAACGCTAAAGCAGCTATTGTATTTAGAATAGTTTGACCATTCTGTGGACCATTATATTGTTACAGGTTAATTACAATCAGATGCATTAAACTAATAAACAATATGCGGTTAATTTCAGTGTATTTATAAAGCTGCGTCAGGGATGTGGATCTAAAAAAGAAAGGGTAACCACACTGGAACAGTAGCACTGCTTTGACGCTGGTTGCCCCCAGTCTGCAAAACCAAGCGCAGAACTTGCGTACGCCAGGGTATGAGCCACCGTGGAAATGTGTGTGGGTTTACCCCAAGTTTAGGTTTTATACATCGTGATTTGAGAGTGGAAACGTTCACACGTAACATTTTTGTGCATATGCACCGTTTATACATGAGGCCCCAGTATACTCGAAGATGCTGGAAGCAAATTCAATACATGGCTGATTTGTTTTGGAAAAGAGGATCTAAAGAATATGTGCCTAAACACCGAGAAGAAATTTTGAACCAGGAGATACTGTTTTAGTAGCAGACAATGCCACACCCCTTAAATCCTGCATATAGAGTCAAGTCACCAAGATAATGCCAAATGCCAAAGACCCAGTCAGAGTAGCTTGTGTCGACCAAAACCAGCACACTGGACAGTCCCATAAATAAACTGTGCCTCTGCAAGAAACAGCTACTAGTTGAATTGAATAAGAAATTGTTAAATGTTTGTTAGAAGTTATTTGATAATTGTTTGAAAACAATATTTTAGAGTGTAAGAATAATTTGTGGCTCCTGCATAAACAATTAAGGGCTGGAAGTGTAAAAGTCAATCTTAGAAATTAAATGTGTAATGTTAAAGTCATACATTTGCATAATTTCTATAGAATATCAGTTTCTTATAGCTATCTAGAATATGGTATAGCCTCTTACCCCCTGTAAGTTAACATGAGATAGAACTTTCATAGCTATATCTGTAGAACAGAGTGTTAATTAAGCCAATGAGGAAATAGTCTTACTGCTAGCATGAATTATTAGATGTCCTGCAAATAAGAGATTGCATACCGTTTGCTGACCATGTTTAACTTTCCTCAAGTACAACTGTTTGGCCAAACTTAGAGAAATAAAACAAGATATATAAGCCTTAGACAGAATTTTTCTTAAGTGAGAACTTTTCTTTAATACCATTTTTTCTCTATTTTTGTGTGAACTGTTTTGCTTTGAAATTTTACTAAAACTTTTAAAACAATGATATTTGGTCCATGGAATTATTTGAACACGTCACAATGTTGCTTGTATCATCCTATGAAGTGAATTAAAAGCTGCAGAACTTTGGTAATTTAGAACAAACACTGCTTTGTAAAAATATATAAATATATATTTATATTGTATTACAGAAAAAGGAACGATTTTCACTTAAGTAGAAATGAAGTTGAGAATAAATCTTTTATGATCCCATGTTGTTTACCGTCATATATTCAGTGACAGTAAAATACGGATTTTGCAGTTTTCAGCATCTACGCTAACCTGGTTCTGAAACATTATACTCTATAAAATCTACATGCTAGAAACTTGTAATAAACTTATTTTACAACACAGGAGGAAATCTTTCACACTTTAAGGCTAAATGTTTAGATAACACAAACAACCTCTTTCCAACAGATGACTCTTACACAATGGCATGTAATATAATAACTGATGCATTAGATATTATCCAGTTAACATGGGGATTTTGAGAAGTTTTTTAGCAAAGTCTGTTAGCAAAGGTTAAATTAAAACAACATGCTCATTCCTGAGGACCTGGAAATATGGACATTACCATTGATCCCTATGTTTAAGACAAAACAAGTTTCTCAAATTTCTGCAATGGTAGGCATTTCAAGTAACTGCTGTATAATTTTTTGCTGTATTAGATGAGGTCAGTTTAATACAATGATAAAATTTAAATCATGATTCAGTTTCTTCATGCTTATGAATGTTAAAAGAACTTTCTCTGGATCTACATTTATCTCTTAAAAAATGACTTTTAAACACTGCTCATGTCTGTCGTACTGTGTTAGCTTAGCTATTTGCAAATTAAATCCTCAAGGCACCACCCTATTTTATGTTTGTAAGACTAAACGTATTTATTTCATAAGTTACACTACTACTACACCAGGTTCAGCTGATCAATATGTCATTAAAGCTGTTGTTGGTATTAAAACTAATAAGTGAAATCACTGGACTGTTTGAAGGAGAAGCTTGAGAATTAAAGCCATGTTTTTCGAACCATCTCTCAAGACATCAGTAAGTTTTAGAAACACAAAAATTCTTGTGACATTTGATGTATCAAAATATATTTATATTTATTCTAATGTTATATGGTGTTTTTATAAGAAGATAAACAACTGGCAAGATAAGCAGCTTTAAATCTGATTTTCAAGGATGATGTCAGAGTTTTTCACAGTACTGTACATTCATATGCATAAACAGAACATTTAATCTTCAAACAATTTAAGCCTAGTGTAATGCCTATTCAGAGAGCATTAGGTGCAAAGCAAAAAACAGCCCTGGAGAGAAAGCCAGATTATCACAGGGCCCACTCATGTACATGTGCATTCACATTCATACAGAGCCAACTTTAGTTTGAAAATAACCTTAAAGCATGCACCTTAGAGGACATGGGAGAGAAATCTACAAAGACATGGGAACATGCAAGATATTATTACAATAAATTGGCTCTAAGTAGTGGCACCAATTAAACAAAGTAAAACTAGTTATTTATGCAACACAATTACAATAGTGTTAATCAGTATACAGAAGGGCCCCAAGACTGTTGGGTATAAAATATGAGGAAAGATTGGAGGAATTGAATATTTTCAAGTTTAAGCAAATCAAAATTATAGGATGGTTAAATTATGAAGTAAGTAGGCATCAGTTTAGCTGATTTATGTTTTCTACATAAGAAGATCAAGTTTACCATGGTGGAATGTCTCATGTTGGATGAACGTGCAAAAAACAGTTTACAGTATTCTGTACATGTGACAAGTCTATTACTACTATTACAACTACAGAGGGTGACAGCTGTTACTTTAAATTGAACCATTCACCTAGAACATAAAGATACAAATGTGAGCTGTTTAAGTATTCATGTTTTATTCAAAATTCAGCACAAAGTGTTAAACATACTAAATATTAACCATCAAATTATAGTTTTTTTTTATACTATTTAAAAAGATTTTTAAATAATTTTCCTACTTACATTCTTCAATTCCTACATTAAATATTCAGAAAATTATACATAAGTAAGAAATATAGAATTTACAAAGCATGAAATTCTATAGTTTTTAAATCAGATGAACAATTTTTTAAGGGAGTTCTGTTTAAGAATTGGGATATACTAAATATTTCCCAAGATATTCCCCACCAACTCAACAAATGTTTCAAAATGTCCAGTTCCCAAGTTCTGTTAAGCTATGGTAAAATATCTTCCTCTACAATCTTTTCCTGTGCATTAAATGATCTCTGATACACAAAGTGCATTTCTGTTGAAAAGCAAATTCTTGCTTTTACAATATCAAGCTAAGACTAAATACCTTTTGGATTTAATTTTATTTGCTTAGCAGATGCTTATCCAAATCAACTTCCCAGCAATTGAGGCTAGGCTAGGGCCTGTTTGTTCAGCAATTGTAATAGGACAGGTAACAAAAAGCTGATTGCCTCAATTGAAAAGATGTACTGTCAATCAATAAAGCAATTAGTACTTAAATAGCCAAGAATATCACAACACATCACAAACATAAAGTTTTTTTTTTCTTTTCAATTAGACAGATCTCACAAAACAGATGGGTCTTCAATTGCTTCTTCCATACATTGTGAGAGTCAGCTGTGCGGATGGTGGTGATCAGCCTGTTCCACCAACTCAGAACCACACGCAAAAAGAGTTTGGATTGAAACTTGATGCAAAGTATAGTTTGCATCTCTAGACACTGTTCCCTGGCAGACCTGTGTGGGCGAGAAGGAGCATAGCACCTCACCAGTGTCTCCATATACTCAGGTGCTGACCCACTGGCTACTCTGTAGGTAAGCATCAAGGATTTGAACTTGATGTGTGCCGCTACAGGGAGCCAAGGTAGCGACCTGAAGAGAGGAGTGACATGTGCCCATCTCAGCTGGTTAAATACAAGACGGGCCACTGAATTCTGGATCATCTGCAGCAGCTTAAAAGCACAAGCGGGCAACTTCTGCTAGAAGTGAGTTGCAGTAATCCAGCCTCAAAAAAAAAACAAAGAACCAAAAGTTGTGCTGCATACTCTGTCAGAAAAGGTCTGATCTTGCAGATGTTGTTCAGCACTAACCTGTTTATTTACTGTATTTCTCAATACATTACTTAAAACTCCAAAAGTACATTCAATGGCTGGACAAAACTGTAATCTTGTGTTTGGGAGATCATTGCAACTCTATCTAGTTGTGTTAGTTTTAGTGCTGGTTAATACAGAACACATCATGGCTGTCATACATTCCCAGCGTTCATTTAATGTGTCCTCTGAGCACATCCTCAGAAATTAAAGCAACGCATGCACAAGTTGTAGTACCAGCAAAAAATCAGGGGGTGCAGTGTATTCAAGTTAGAACGTGACATCAGAGTCTTTGTTTACTAATAATCTTTTCGCATTTGCATCATTCAATGCGCAAAACGTAGATTTACACAAAAATGGACCATACACTATGAGAACCTGTGGTCCAGCAACAATTAAAGCAACAAGTTTAATTTCTTAGAAACCACAATTCAGTCAGGTATATAATTATGATCACGGAGAAGTGATACAACATAGAATCGAAAGAGTTAAACGATTGGATGTATTAGAAATTATACAGCCAATAAAGGATACAAATCCATACGTTCCAAAGAAGTTTTCTTGGATTTCTATATGAATCAGAAAGATCACGCACACATATATAATAAGCCAACATGTGACAAGTTATCAGCGATAATAGTTTTGAAAGATGGAAATATCAAAAACAGAGTAGATATTCGTGTTTATCCGAAAGCAGAACATGAATCGACATTTCTGTCTAATAATTCACCACATTCCGATCCATTATTTTTTCCCTTGCTTTTCCCAGATGGAGAAACAAGATGGACATATAATATTAAAACCCACGAATTCAGAAAAACGAATAACACCACCCAACTCATATTGCACCTGACCTCCTTGGCCCCTCCCATAGGTGGTCAGCCCATGGGAAGGGTGACCCACGTTGCCTCTTCGGACTGTGCCCGGCCTAGCCCCAAGGGTGCAGGCCCGGCCACCAGGTGCTCGCCATCGATCCCCACCTCCAGGACTGGCTCCAGAGGGGGGCCCTGGTGACCCGAGTCCGGGCGAGGGAAAACGGCATCCAAATTTTTTATTCATCATAGGTCTATTGAACGACTGAGGTCTATTTTGACCGAGGTGGTCATAAAACTCCTTGGTGGCAGGGCCCCGGAGGTGGATGAGATACGCCTGGAGTTCCTCAAGTTTCTGGATGTTGTAGGACTGTCTTGGTTGACACGTCTCTGCAACATCGCATGGACATCGGAGACAGTACCTCTGGATTGGCAGACCGGGGTGGTGGTCCCCCTCTATAAAAAGGGGGACCGGAGGGTGTGTTCCAACTACAGAGGGATCACACTCCTCAGCCTCCCTGGAAAAGTCTATTCGGGGGTTCTGGAGAGAAGGGTCCATCAGATAGTCGAACCTCAGATTCAGGAGGAACAGTGTGGTTTTCGTCCTGGTCGTGGAACAGTGGACCAGCTCTACACCCTTAGCAGAATCCTGGAGGGTGCATAGGAGTTTGCCCAACCAGTCTACATGTGATTTGTGGACGTGGAAAAGGCGTTCGACCATGTCCCTCGGGGAATCCTGTGGGGAGTGCTCCAGGAGTATGGTGTACCGGACCCCCTGATAAAAGCTGTTCGGTCCCTGTACAACTGGTGTCTGAGCTTGATCCGCATTGCCGGCAGTAAGTCGAGCCCGTATCCAGTGAAAGTTGGACTCCAAAAGGGCTGCCCTTTGTCACCGATTCTGTTCATAATGGACAGAATTTCTAGGTGCAGCCAGGTTGTTGAGGGGGTCTGGTTTGGTGGACTCAGGATTGGGTCACTGCTTTTTGCAGATGATGTTGTCCTGTTTGCTTCATTAGGCCGTGATCTTCAGCTCTCTCTGAATTGGTTTGCAGCTGAGTGTGAAGTGGCTGGGATGGGAATCAGCACCTCTAAATCCGAGATCATGGTCCTCAGCTGGAAAAGGGTGGAGTGCCCTCTCAGGGTTGGGAGCGAGATCCTGCCCCAAGTGGAGGAGTTCAAGTATCTCAGGGTCTTGTTCATGAGTAAGGGAAGAATGGAGCGTGAGATCGACAGGGGGATCGGTGCGGGTCTGCAGTGTAGCAGGCACTGCATCGGTCTGTCGTGGTGAAAAAGGAGCTGAGCCGTAAGGCAAAGCTCTCAGTTTACCAGTCGATCTACGTTCCTACCCTCACCTATAGTCATGAGCTATGGGTGGTGACCGAAAGAACGAGATCGCGAATACAAGCGGCTAAAATGAGTTTCCTCCGCAGGGTGTACGGGCTTTCCCTTAAAGATAGGATGAGAAGCTCAGTCATCCGGGACAGGCTCAGAGTAGAGCCGCTGCTCCTCTGCATCGAGAGGAGTCAGATGAGGTGGCTCGGGCATCTGATCAGGATGCCTCCTGGACGCCTCCCTGGTGAGGTGTTCCGGGCACGTCCAACCAGGAGGACTATGTCTCCCGGCTGGCCTGGAAACGCCTCGGGATTCTCCCGGAAGAGCTAGAAGAAGTTGCCGGGGAGAGAGAAGTCTGGGTCTCTCTGCTCAAGCTGCTGCCCCGGCGATCCGACCTCGGATAATAATTCAATTATTGTACCATTTAACTCGTATTTGCTAAAAAGATTCGATTGTCATATTAATGTCGAGTATTGTGCATCAGTGATGAGTATTAAGTACATCTACAAGTACATTCATAAAGGGCACGACAGAGTACGCGTAACGTTATCAAAAGAAGAAGCACAGGACGATGTTCAAGCATACGTTAGTGCATTTGGCATTTAATGTAATTACCAATGCATGGATGAAGTCATTAGAATGCAGAATTATTACCGATTCATTTACCAGGACAAAATATGGTTCAATTTAAAGAAGCCGAAGAAGCAGATGCTTTACAAGTAGCACAAAAAAAAAAATGGCTTATTTCGAACTAAATAAAAAAGACGTAAATGCAAATGCATATACGTATGCGCAAATTCCTCAACATTACACGTGGCAAAAACAAAAATGAATATGGCATCCATGAAAAATTAATTGAAAATGTGTTGCAAGATTAAATATTATATCACCAAAAGACAGCGAACGCTTTCATTTAAAACTGCTGTTAAGAGAATCGAAGGGAGCAAAGTCGTATAGAGATATTCTAACTATAGATGGAAATAAGTACAGTACCTTTCAAGAAGCGGCTAGAGCAGCTGGATTATGTAAATCGGATGACTATATATATGAAATGAAGTCTGATGCCACGTCTGTAATGATGCCTGACAAATTAAAACACTTCTTCGTATACTTAATTATGACAGGCGAAGTTGATGCTTTATAATTATGGGAAACGTTCAAAGGACCATTATCCGAAAAGCCAAATGAACAAACGGCTCTTTCAATCATCAAAGAATTGTTAGAAGCAGAAGATTTAACAAATGCAACAATTTGGACTTCCAAAAGAAATTAACGAATCAGAGATAAAGAAAGAGATAAAAGCAGACGAAGATGTAACAGTGGAAGAGCATAGAAAAATATATCAGGAAATGTACGCACAGTTAAACGCTGATCAAAAATCCATTTAAGACACAATTAACAAAAGTTTCCTCGGAGAAATTAAACAACGATTATTCTTCATAGATGGACCAGCCAGAACAGGGAAAACGTTTTTGTATAAATGTTTACTCCATTATTGCAAACAGGTATTCAAAAACATTACATTGATAGCATGGACAGGTATAGCAGCAATTCTTCTTCCATACGGTACAAGAGCTCACAAAACGTTTAACTTACCTTTAAATATCACAGACGAAAATGTTACATTGAACTGGAACAAGAAGACGAAACAAGAAATGCAACACAATGAAATTTTTATTTGGGACGAAGCATCAATGATCCCACAAACAATATTAAATGTAATTGACAAAACGTTTAGGGACTTTTTGGATCTGAAAAACCTTTTGCAGGAAAAACCATTATATTGGGAGGCGACTTTAGACAAGTTCTACCAGTGGTCAAGAAAGGAGGCCGAAAGCAGATTTACGATACATGCCCAAAGCGTGGACCTTTATGGTCTTTATTCCAATAATTAAAATTAAATCAAAATATGCAAGCAAATAAAAATTAGAATTATTTTGCAAAATAGCTATTACACATTGGCAACTTTAAAATTCAAAATCTCAAAATAAAATAAGACTTATTATGTAAAAATCTTATTGAAGAATTTTATCCCTTAGGATTATCAACAGAAAAAATTAGTACACGTGCAATCCTAGCAGCAAGAAACGATGAAGTCAAACGAATTAACGATTAAAATCGTTGATCGGTTACAAGGAAAATTGACTCTGCTGAAGCAGTTGGTGGTAATGGTTTGGAAGATGAAAACATCAACATACAATATCCCGTAGAATATCTACAAGCATTAACACCGTCCAGTCTCCCACCAGCTGAATTACTGTTAAAAGAAGGCTGTATCTTAATGTTGTTGCGTAATTTATGTATGAGTGATGGACTAGGCAATGGAACAAGATTAGTTGTGTATTAAAAATTGCTCGAACGATTCTATCATGTAAAATTTTAACAGGCAACAAAAAAGGTCATGTAGTATATATTCCACAAATAACATTAGATACGAAAGGAGACCTTGATATGCCATTCGTATTAAAACATTTACAATTGTATGACCTCTTGGCCTGGTCCAGCCACTTGGGTCCCCAACAATGAGGATCTTATGAGCCGGATCACCCTCGGGGAAACGCACCACATGGCCATAGTGCCGTAACTGACACTCCCTCACAATGCAGGTAATGTGCTTCATTTGGGACTCCATGAGCAACCGCTCATTCAACACAAAGTCAAACCAACGGTACACAAGGATTTTCCAGAGAGACACAGTAACAAAGGAGTCCAGTCTTTGTCTCAGGTCACTGGATAGCGTCTGTGTCTCACAACCATATAGTAAGACAGGAAGCACCAGGGGCCTCATGTATGAACGGTGCGTACACACAGAAATGTTGCATAAGTATTGTATTGTTAATAATTAAACATGTGAGGACATGGTGCCGCAGCGACTGCATGTTCACGTATTGTTCCTGCCTCGCGCTGTATATATGCTGAGACTGGCGCGACACTGGAAGAATAGATGGATAGAATAATTAAACATGTACTATGAAGATATTTCAATGTTCCTTAAAAGTTTTGAAGAATCATCATTGAAAGCTTACAGATAGCTTAACGTCTATTACAGAGCTGATTGTGTGGCGATTGGGTATTTGGGGAAAGAAAAGTAAGGACAAGAATTGCAGGTTAGTACATTTGAAAGAGACAGTACTGCTACAATAAATTATTTCATCGAAGGTCGCACATGGCGCAGAGCAGCATCTTGTACGAGACAAGAACAATCGCTGCGCCATCGTGTTCTTAATAACATGCTTTCATTCCAATCATCATGAAAATGATATCACGTATACATCTCAGTATTTTAATTATTCAGAGAGCTGTAATATCATGAATGTAATGGATTCTGTGTCCTGTCGGAGAAAGAGAAAGAACGGAAGCACGTAGTGATTCACACACATACAGCACATTGAACATCAAATACAAAACAAAGCATTTAACGTGCTACTTTAGTTACGATGGGATTTGACAAACTAGTAAATTAAATGATTTTATGATGAAGTTTATGTTCTACTTTAATGACAAAATAAACTACATGATTAAAGTGGATATTTCGAGATTGAAGTTAACATTTCGTGCTTTTTTCCTACTCTGTGCTTTTTTTCTCACTGTATCCTAATAAGCTTCCATATGACACTCAGACGGTGGGCTACGTCTCACCTTTTCACGCCGACTTTGATATGTGACTTCTTTTTTATGTCGGGCACTGTGCGACTTTGTGAACTTGAGGTTGTTTCTCCAACACACTATGTCACTCGATCAACTTCCTTTTGTTGTTTATACCACTGTATAAACCAACAAATAGTACGTTTTTCTTTGCCTCCACTTGGTATTCGCTGAAATTCTTATATTTTCCCTCTTGCTTTTGCCATTGCCTTTTCACAGAACGCTGAGCTTAAGGTCTATTTATATTGATTTGCATATTCAAAGAGGTGTAATTCTGGGAGGAGACGGGGCGGGACAGAAGGCGCGTGCATGTGCGTTAGTTTTCACTCTGATCGGGATTTATGGAGCAGAAGAACGCGTTAGTTGCAGTACGCACAGATTCCTGCATCTGGAGTTTTCTGTGCGTAAGCACATTTCGGCTTTTGTGCTTACGTCATGTTATAGTTCGAATTCTACGAGCGGCGTTATACATGAGGCCCCAGGACTCTAAAGACCAGGGGCCTCATGTATAACGCCGTGCGTAGAACTCACACTATAACATGGTGTAAGCACAAAGGCGAGTCGTAGCCCACTGTCTGAGTGTTATATGAAAGCTTATTTGGGTACAGAGGAAAAAAAAGGCACACAGTGGGGAAAAAGCACGAACTGTCAACTTTAATCTCGAAATTTCCACTTTAATCACATAGTTTATTTTGTCATTAAAGTAGAACATCATAAACTTCATCTTAAAATCATTTAATTTACTAGTTTCCCAAATCCTATCATAATAAAGTAGTACGTTAAATGCTTTGTTTTGTATTTGATCTTCTATGTGCTCTGTGTGTGTTAATCACTACGTGCTTCTTAAACCAGCTTTCTCTACCTCCGGCAGGACACAGAATCCATTACATTCATGATATTACAGCTCGCTGAATTAACTAAAATACTGAGATGTATACGTGATATCATTTTCATGATGATAGGAGTTAAAGCATGTTATTAAACATGGGAACACGGTGGCGCAGTGATTGTGTGCAACCTTCGATAAAATTATTTATTGTAGCAGTACTGTCTCTTTCAAACATACTAACCTCCAATTCCTGTCCTTCCTTTTCTTTCTCCAAATACCCAAACGCCACACAATCAGCTCTGTAATAGACGTTAAGCCATCTGTAAGCTTATAACGCCGATGCTTCAAAACTTTTAAGGAACATTGAAATATCTTTGTAGTACATGTTCAATTATTCTATCCTACACGCACGTCCCAGTGAAGCATACAGTGCGATGCAGGAACAATCCATGAGCGCCAGATCCTTGCTAGCGTAGCGACACCGTGTCCTTTAATTATTAACAATATAGATTATTTAAATAAAGTTAAAGTTGTATCTGTATAATATAATAAACATATTTTGCTGCATTTCATCTTAAAAATGATATCATCATCATATGTAAATACTCTCTTTATAAAGTGGCTCAGGTTGTGAAATATTATAACTGTATCGCAAGTTTACAGTGAGGTGATTGTACAAATAAGTACAAACAGTTCCACAAGGAGCACTTAATGTTGTCATTAAATGCATTTAGAGCTCTTGGGATGAAACTGTTTCTGAACCGCAAGGTCCGTACAGTAAAGGTTTTGAAGCGTTTGCCGTGTGAGAAGCAGTTCAAATAGAAAGCATGGCTGAGGCAGCGTGTGCTTGATGCTGTATACCAATAATTCTCTTTCTGATTAGCTGCTTTGAGTGGTGCAGTGAGAGTAATATGGAAAAAGATGATCCGCTGTGGCAACCCTTAACGGAAGCAGCTGAAAGAAGAAAGTGCAGTGAGAGTAACAACGCTAAAGCAGCTATGGTATTAAGAATAGTTTGACCATTCTGTAGACTATTATTTTGTTATAGGTTAATTACAATCAGATGCATTAAACTAATAAACAATATGCGGTTGATTTCAGTGTATTTATAAAGCTGCGTCAGGGATGAGGATCTGAAAAAGATAAACCACACAGGAACAGTAGCATTGCTTTGACCCTGGGTGCCGCCAGTTTTCAAAACCAAGCGGAGAACTTACGTACAACAGGGTATGAGGTACAATGGAAATGTGCATGGGTTTATGCCAAGTTTAGGTTTTATGCATCGTGATTTGAACATGAAAATGTTCGTGCGCAACATTTCTGTACGTACACACCGTTTATACATAATGTCCCTGGACCTTCGTCCTTTTGCATAGATATCAGGAGCGGCACACACCCCTTTCCAGGATTTCACAGGAAGAGTCACCAGAGACATGAATGTCACTGGCAAGAAAAGTAAACCTCTCAACAAGGTCAACATTCTCTCGGCAAACAGACACACTGCTGATGGATGTGCCCAAAAGGTCATTAAAAGCCTGGATCTTGGTTTTTATCCAGGACACTCACAAGCCCAGACACTCAGACTCCTTACTCAGTCTCTCGAGCGGCCCGATCAGAGCCTCCATTGACTCCGCGAAGATCACAGCATCATCAGCAAAGTCAAGATCCGTGACTCACCAACAGATGCACCACAGCAGCTGGATCCCACAACCTTGGCCAACACCCAGTCCATAAAAGCATTCACTGGGAAAAACGGTCCTGCCTCCACTCTGCACAGCACTCACAGTACCAGTATACAGGCCAGCCATGATATCCAGCAACCTCGAGGGGATACCGCGAACCCTCAATTCCATTGGGTTCTGCGAGTCCCACAGTACAGATTGCTTTCTTGGATCATAAGCAGACCACAATTGAGTGATTATGTCAATTCTGTTTATGTTCTCCTTCATTTACATTTGAAAGCTGCTTATATTTGAACTGAGGATATAAACAGAAAGTTTTATGAATATTTATTTTAGATTTAAGTTTTTAGAATTAAGATTTTATTTATTTGGAGTTAACCAACAAATTTAGTGTGTTCTCCTATAAAACTTGAAATCTTTTCACTGGTCAGAATTAAGACTTTTTTTATATTGTATTACATATTTTAGTTATTTGAAATTGACCAAAGATTTTAGTTTTGCATTTTGTTTGTGTTCTCCTGTAACACTCGTCAGAAGTAAGATTTTAGTTTATTACATATACCCATTTTATTTATTTGAAATACAGTTGTATAATGTTCTACAGTAGATTTGTCAAGTTCAGCTTCTAACAGAAAATAAATAATATCTAAACCAATATTAACCTTACAATATCTTAGGAATAAAAAGGAACCTTTAAACCTAACAGAAATCGTGATTTAATTTGTATTGTGATATATATTGATATTGATGATATGAAAAATTTATTGTGATAAGATTTTTTTCCATACCTCCCAGCCCTAAGCACAGGTCAGTAAACTATGGCTCATAGGCCAAAACTGTCCTGCATTTGTGCCTTTTTTTCCAAGCTTCTCTCTGCAGTAGTGCAATGCGACCTACTCAAATTTACTTTCCTTTCTTTGCTGCATTCACTTCATTAAAATTTAAAAATAAAAAATTACAGCTGAATGTCCATTTACTGTTAACTGCTCACCTGGAGATTACAGTTAAATCTAGATGTTAACTCTGTGCAGTATCATCCACTTGCAGTGCCACAGCACCATACGTTACTAGAGGTCTAGGGTCAGAGGTTTCAAGTTGAGACTTAAATCATGTCAGCTTTGGGACAAATGTTCTGAAGCTGATGTTACTAGGCCTAGTGCACATGGTTAGATTTGAAGAATAATGGAATTTCGAAGAAAAATGGTCAGAAGAATACTTTTGTGTTCCATGGACAGAAAAAGTAATTTGTCTAATCTTCTAAGAAACTATTACAGTAGTTAAATAATACAACATCAAAAGGCATTATGGGATGAAACAGGATGCAAATTTTTCAGAATACACAGGAGACAGTCAAATGGAAAAACATGCATGGCCAAAAAAAAAAAAGAAAAAGAATTTTCAGGAGAGCAAATCCTATTTAGAACCAGTAATCAGAGCTGGCTACAGACTATCACAACTTTGTGCTGCATCCAGTAAGCCCATCACTAAAGTCTAGTTCACTAAGTAGTAGGGTTGCTCTGATCACGTATTTTTAGGGCCAATACTGATCACCAATTTTATGTTAATGGATCGGCCAATTTCAATCTCTCAACTTTATTCTTTTAAAAAAACTTTTAAAACTAAGCTCCTGCATAAGCAGACACAGGCCTTATATCCTATATTATTGCGTTAACTTTGCCATTTATATAATTAACTATAGACCACAGGTGTTAACCATTCATTTTTTATTAACAAAATGAAAATTTGTAGGCTTATTGTTCAGTGATTATAAAAATACTAAAATAAATCAAATGTCCTCAAAAAATAAATACAATTTTCTTAAAATACTTACTTAAACTAATAAAATATGTACAAAAACATGTATTCATAATACATAGGTGGCAGGACCGGTGGCGTAGTGGGTAGCGCTGCTGCCTCACAGTTAGGAGACCTGTGTTCGCTTCCCAGGTGCTCCCTGCGTGGAGTTTGCATGTTCTCCCCGTGTCTGTGTGGGTTTCCTCTCGCAGTCCAAAGACATGCAGGTTAGGTGCATTGGCAATTCTAAATTGTTCCTAGTGTGTGCTTGGTGTGTGGGTGTGTGTGTGCCCTGCTGTAGGCTGGTTGCCCTGCCCGGGGTTTGTTTCCTGCCTTGCACCCTGTGTTGGCTGGGATTGGCTCCAGCAGACCTCCGTGACCCTGTAGTTAGGATATAGCGGGTTGGATAATGGATGGATGGATATACAGGTAGTCCCCAGGTTACGTACATCCGACCTACAACTTCCGAACGAGGCCACAGCTGCGACGCATGCGCCTCAGTAACTGCCGCTCCGTTATCTTCGGCCTGGGGATGCTGCAAGCGGTGGCTGGAGAAGGGCTATTTTGCTTCTCGCACAGTTTAGTGTCCCTCGGGCGGCTCCCAGCAGCAAGTGGTGACCCGTGGTCCATAGTCACCGGGGCCACAGCTATCACTCATGTGCAGGACAATGGTTCACTGCCCACCCACTACACCGCCACAGCTACTGCTCCTGACTGGACGCAGGCTGGATGGAGCGGAGGGGGGCATTTCACTGCCCACCCAGCACACATGGCAGGTAACGCTGCAAGCAGTGACCCAATTGTGGCTGTACGGAGGCCATTGAGGGTGAACGGCACGGCGGGAGTAGCATTGTAGTGTGCCTCGGATGACTGCCTGTTGAATTGGTTGGGCGATTCACTACCCGCCTTTGGCCGCACCGTGTTGATTCTCGGTGGGCAGATGCTACAGGCAGCATACTGTTGTGGAGGTGACTATGTGGTGGGCGAGTGATAAGCCCCCCCTCGCCACCCCCATTCATTCTCAATAGTAAGCCTGCTTGTACTGTTACGCAAATAGCAGGAAGCTGTACATCAGATGTGTTGACGGGTGCCTTCCTACTGTGATAGCATGGACGGTGCTGTGCAGAAGAGCTCTTCTTAACTTTTTCTGTTCACCATTCAAGAATGTCTCTGAAACACAAATCTGTTGCAACTGCTGGTGATATTAAAGAAGAGAAAAACCATGACCACTGAAAATAAAGTAGAAATAATAAAAAGGTCAGAGAGAGGTGAAACTCCATCATTCATTGACAGAGCACTTGGTTACAGTCGGTCAACAATAGCATTTATTAAAATAATGTACCTGTTCTGACTTACATACAAATTCAACTTAAGTACAAACCTACAGTCCCTATCTCGTACATAACCCGGGGACTGCCTGTGTATATATATATTATAAAAAACAAAGTTGTGTTTTTGTTTTTATTACCGTATATACAAGTGTATAAGTCGGGACTTTGTTTTACTGTATAATTTCTGGTATTTTATAATGTCAGTCGTACAAGCCAAATGCGGAAAACTCACGCTATTGGTCCAAGAGATTATGATATGGTAACGCCCACCTGGGAGAGTAACCACTAAGCACACTGACTTTTTTTCTATGTGGCTGCGGCAATGCGCTGTATCAGCGCGTACTCCTAACCTGTCTCTCTCTTTCTCTACTGTGCCTACGTGACCACACAGTAATATCTGAACTATTCCAAAGCAACGTTTGCACTGTTTTATGTTTTTTGTATCTCACACCCTTATACACCTTTATCGTAAAAGCGTCCCTTATCTACAATGGAGCATTCGATCAGAAGAAAATATGAAGCTAGTTTTAAATTAAAAGTTGTTGAAGTGGCGAAAGAAATTGGTAACTGCGGTGCTGCAACAAAATTCAATGTGTCTGAGAAACTGGCAAGAAGATGTATTAAAAAAAATTTAAGCGTCACATTTTTGAACAGGCATACAAGTTGGAGTCTGATTTTATGATCGATTTTTTGGGTTTCAAGAACCAACTCATTTATTTTTTAAGTTGTGTTTTTTTAAATAATATTTTTCTCAAACAATTACAAAAAAGAAAACCTTTATTTTTTTTACGCTGGGTATTTCAGCTAGTCTGAAATAAAGTTTAATTTAAAAAGTATTTTTTATTATTTCCCTAACAACAAAATAAATAAATAAATAAAACCTTGATTATCTGTCAGGGTTCAGGACAGAGGCCATGACGGATAAGAGAGAAGACAGATAACAGTGTCAAAATGATATAAAGTAGATTAGTTTAACGAATAGTCATATTTATTTAAAAAAACAAAACTACATTAAGAAAAAAATTATATAGTATTAGCACAATTAATTCATATAATATTGTAAGGACCAACATAATAAGCAAATACAACTCAGATGTACTGCAGTTTTCTACATTTTACTTGCAGTCTTTGTTCCATTACATACAGTGCCCTGTCTTATACACAGTTACCTGGATTACAGAACACACCTCCAAAACAATAAAAGAAAGCTTTCCCTACCAGGTTTATATCCTGCCACACACGTTCTTTCTTTCTCTATACTGCAAACACTTCTGCTCATTGTCTCCTGACTCCCTACTAAAAATCTTCCAATCGCACCGTCCTTTTCTTCTTACTTCTGGCATGTCCACCACTTACAGAATAAAATCAGTGATGGGTGATACTAGTGATTTTCTTTTTAATCCTATACTAGGTGATACTGAGACCAGTATTGCCGATACCAATACCGATGCAGCCAGAGCCTTGTCTTGCAAGAGTGGTTAATCTTCTGTAAAAACTTAAAGTATGTTTGGACATCAAAAAGTCACTTTTTAAAGAGGTTGCATTAGTAGACCATTACATAATGTGCCAAAGATCATACATCTTCGCTTATTAACAGAAATTATTAAACATTTTCAGTTATAGCAAACAATCTGCAGAATAAGCGTTAGCATTACATTTTTTCTTGACAAAAATATGTAAAAATATTGCATTTTTTACTCAAGAAATGACAATATTTTTCACTGTAAAACATGCAAACACTAAAAGTACACAGTCAGAAGTGTAAAAAATATATCCAAATACTGAGCAAGCATCACTATCAGATTCATTAGACTCGCTTCCAGTTTCACTGTCTGTTTCAATTTCACTGACTGAAGACAGATTCACTTCATCCTCACTTGCAGATGACAGACTCCTCAACATCACTGCTTGTATCACTGTCAAGCGCGTGCAACACCTGGAGTGCTTTTGGCTGAGTAAGGCTTGGGATTACTGCTTTTAGCATTGTTTTTTCAGCCTGAGTGACACTTAGGTCTAATGCTAGGGAATAGGATTTAAAGATAATATTGAGTAATATTTTATTTATTTATTTTTTTACAAAATGGACATAATAAATATACATTATTGGATTTGAAAAAGTGTTCTAAATATGTCCATTCATCAAGTTATAAATATAATATACCCCCCCCCTTAAAAACAGACTGATTTTTTCCTCAGCCATCTACTTTTCTGTATCTATATGTTTCCCCTTGGCCATATCATTTGTAGCTATGGACTGGGTTATCATTTATATGCAGATGATACTCAACTCTTTTTCAGTGTAAACAGTGAAACTTTATCAAGGCTTTCTCAGCTCATAACTTGACTCAGTGAAATTAAAACATGGATGGTGCAGAACTCTTTAAAATTAAATTGCAACAAAACTGAACTCCTGCAAATTGGCACTAAAGCACAACTTAAGAAAATGAGCTCCTTCCCAGTCCATCTTGATGCTGATCTCATGAGACATTCTTCTGATGCAAGGAATTTTTTGGTGTCATTTTTTATTCCTCCTTTTCTTATTCCACCCACATAAACCACTTTAAGAAAATGTCTTTAATTCACCTCCTTAACATATCCTGTGTTTGCTCATTCCTCTCCTTTTCTAATGCTGAGAAACTTGTCCATGCTTTTATCATATCCCGCATCGATTATTGTAACTCTCTACTGGCAGGTGCCCCTTCTAATCTTATATCACAGCTCTAGCTGATTCAAAACTCTACTGCAAGAGTCCTAACACGGACCAGCAACAGTGAGCACATAAGACCAATCCTGCTTCGCCTTCACTGGCTCCCGGTGTCGTACAGAATTAAGTATAAAATACTATTACTAACCTACAAAGCTTTAAATGGCCTTGCACCAGACTACATTGGTGACCTTCTCCATCACTGTGCTTCTGTTCACTCACTAAGGTCCTCTAAGGCCCTTCAGCTGTATAGCGCTCAGACTTTGGAATGAACTCCCAAAATTGATTAGATCAGCTGACTCCATTTAAAAAATTTAAAAAAACACCTAAAAATTTATCTGTTCAGGAAGGCTTTTACTTTAACCTGACGTCTTGCCCCTCCTTTCAGTTTACCTCTCTGTCCAGACACTCAGGATAATTTGTGTGTGTGCTATATCATAAATTTTGTAATTTGGTTAGGCATTTCTTCTAGTACTGAATTTAGTATTATACTCTGGTTTATCCTTTCTTTTAACTTATTCAGCTTTTGTATATCCCATGTTTATTTGTCTATTGTTCTAAGCAGAAAAAATTTGTATCATTTAGTTTTAAGCACCTTAAGCATGGGAAAGATGCTACATAAATAAAAAGTATTATTATTATTACTGAAGTAGCGGACACAGCAAAATTACTGGTGTTTTTACAGAGCACTAATGAACTGTTCAGTATCACTAAATAGTTAGCTACCTTTCACAGTCTGAAAGGCAATGTAACAGGAAAAGAACTATTTGAGCAGTATGACTTGAAATGTGAGAACCTAAAATGCATTACAACCAATAGTTCCTAAATTGGAGAATAATCATCACGTCACATCCATGGCAATCCTGAAACCAGTTAGTATACAGCACATTATATATCAGTAAGCACTTTGTAGAAAAGTTCTAGGTCTTAACTATACCTCCAGCACATTATATATCAGTAAGCACTTTGTAGAAAAGTTCTAGGTCTTAACTATACCTCTTTAAATTTCATTCACTTACTTGAAATAAATCACTGACTATTTAAAAGTTTTTTGTATGATATTAATGCACAGTCTAGTGATGTGCCATATCAGTCCAGAGTAAGATGGCTGAGCAGAGGCAGAGTACTGAAGAAATTTTTGAAAATGCACTCTGAAATCAGCATGTTCATGACAGAAAAAGGAAAGCCTGCCAAAGAACTGTCTGATTCTGCATGGCTTTGCAAGTTGGCTTTTAAACTGATCAAACCCAGCAAATTAATCAGTTAAACCCCAGACTAAAGGTAAAGGGAAAACTCAAATGTGATTTGTATAGTAGTGTAAAGAGATGCATCTGCAGTTGTTCAAGGAACAGATGGAGAGAAAACTGGATCATTTTCTAGTCTATGCAGAATTTAAAAAAGGACATTAAATACATGCTTCCCAAAAAACCTGATTGTGTAAAAAATTGAATTGTTGCAGGAGCAGTGGATGAGAACTTCAAAACAAGGTTGAGATCCAGCCTCTCTGATAATCACCTGCATGCTAAAATTATTGCTTCCAAATTAACCCCAAAAATTGGCGGTTTAGCTGCTGATAAGTAAGCGCACACATCTCACTAACAATGCTGTGACAGATCAAGTTGTCCAGCCTCCAGAGGGGAGCTGAGTTTTATTACTGGCCCTAGGGATAAAATGTTTGTCGATACTTTATCTAGTGGATTGCACAGTACCCAGTTCTTAATTCACTGGAGTACCATTAGAATGAGCTAGAACGGAGGCTCTCTGCAAGAATGTGTGGTGGAAAAGTCTGCAGGAACTTCACAGTTTTACTGTATGAGAACAGAACAAGTCTGTAAGGAATGTTTTCAGAACCTTGTTGAATGCAGGTCTGAAAAGAATGCAGTCTCTTCTAAAATTAATGTATATCTAAAGGGTTTTTTTTAATCACCAACAGTAATGTTCTGCCACTCTGTGCAAGGTTCTGATGGACAAAATAACAAACCTATGAGAAGGCACTAATTTTGTAAACCAGAAGCAACTTTATTTCAATCACAAGAGATTAGCCCTTTCTTTAAAAACTTGCATGCCCTTATCTACAACCATTCGGGGGCTTTTCCCTATGCTTTTCCCTATGAAGTAACATAAGACACAGCAAAGAAACTAGCTGAGACAAAGCACAGTACACCATAAAGGATCAAGTTGCTATAAGAAAGACAATACTAAGAATTCACAACTTAAATTGTAAACCACATCAGATATTTCAAATTTTAATTGTTATTACTCATGTTATAGTTCTTCTTTATCAACTGTCTGAAAGAAATAAATCTTTCTGACTTACCATTCATTAAAAATGGAAATAATCATTTCATGCCTATATTTCAAAAGCATACTCCTCACATACAGTATGATAAAGTGTAACATAAAAAAAAGGATTGTGGTTTAATTAATAAATACACAGAATATAAGTTTTGGTACATTGAACCAAACTATACTGCTCAAAAAAATTAAGGGAACACTTTAGTAGTTAGGAAGCTTAAGCAACTGCGAATCAACTTCACCTGTTTTAGTGCAAATGAAAGTGATAACAGGTGCACTGGAAAGGCAACAGCAAGACAACCTACAAAAAATGAATGGTTTTACAGGTGGTGGCCATTGCTCTTGCCTTATCCTTTCTGACTGACTATTCTCTAGTTTTGCATTTTGCTTGTTTCCTTGTCACTACTGACAGCTTGAGGCTGTACCTACACCCAATTTAGGTTGCATATGTAGTCCATCTCCTCCTGGATGGCACCTCTATATGTGCTGTTGAAAGAAGGTATGCTGGATCTCTCAGAAATCTAAAGAGAATGGAGGAGATACCAGGAGATGGGACATTACACAAGGAGAGCTGGACAGGGCTGTAAAGGGGCTTCAACCCAGCAGCAGGACCAGTATCTACACCTTTGTGCGAGGAAGAAAAGGAGGAGCACTGCCAGAGCCGTACAAAATAACCTCCAGATGGCTAGTAGTATGCATGTTTCTGACCAAAATGTCAGAAACGGACTCCATGAAGATGGTATAAGGGCCAGACATTCTCTAATGGGACTTGTGCTCACAGCATATCACTGTGCAGCTCGACTGGCATTCACCAGTGAATACCACAATTGGCAGCACCGCTGTTAGCACTCCATTGTCTTCACAGATGACAGTAAGTTCACACTGAGCACATGTGACAGACGTGAAAGAATCTGGAGATGCCCCTGTGAACTTTATGCAGACTGCAACATCATTCAGCATGATTGGATTGTTGGTGGGTCAGTCATGGTCTGGGGAGGCATATCCTTGGAGGATCGCACAAACCTCCACGTACTAGGCAACGACACCATGACTGCCGTTAGGTACTAAGATGAAATCCTCAGAGCCACTGTCAGACCTTACACTTGGTGCAGTGGGCACCAAATAGAGACAGACTGTCAAGGAGCTCACTGATGCCCTGATCCGGTCTGGGAGGAGATAGCCCAGGACACCATCCACCATCTCATAAGGAGCATGTCAAGAGTGCATAAAGGCAAGTGTGGGACTTTGATTTTAAGTGTGATGTTTAAACCATCCTTTAATGGGATGGTGATTTTGGTTTCCATTGACCATAGTTACATCATTTTGCTCTCAATAAATTGCAAAATATTACTTAGTAAAGATTTTACACTTGAATATATAGCTCTTCGAGAACTGATGTGTGATTTAAGTGTTCCTTTAATTTTTGGAGTGGTGTATATTTACTAAGGTATGAAACATGCATTTTTTAAGAGAGAAATGCAAAGTACAGTGGCATATAATCATATGCATGTGTAATATAATTCTAAAAATGTATCAGTGAATTCATTTTAATTATAGTTTTATACCATTTCCAGCAAGCCATAAATTGGCAAATATGTAACTGTGGGCCAGCTATTATAGAAGTTAAAGACATCTAATACTAAATAACAATCCCTAAAAATGTCATGCCTCTAGCATTAACAGTAAAATAGGGGCCACATACCCTTTTTAAAACCTCCATATCTAAGAAACTAATGAACATGCAAGATTACATTTTGCACACTTATTAATTTATACAATGAAATTATTTTCAGCAAGGATGAAGCAAGTCAGAGATTGTCAATAAACATTATTTTTTTGTAAATCTGCTGATCTTACACAGATGGTCTCATTTATTAAACTATCATACAGGCTAAAGAGTATTTCAGTTTCATGTTAATTAATTGGCAAAACAAATCTTGCGACCCTAAAAATCTTTACATTTGCACATGGAGATTTATCACTATTCTGATTACATTTACACTTGGAATGAAGGAAATTACAGCTCTGAAAAAGTAATTACTTCTTAACATTTTATGCATTATTTCCTGAAATTTACATGTCACCATCTTGTATCAAATAGTTTTGAAAAACATGCCTCTGCACATAGTCCCTTGAAAATATACAGCTGCACCAATGGTATCAAGCATTTCTCATTTTGTTAGATTAGTAGTTTTCACCTGGCCTTGGAAATATCTAGAACTAACTTATGATCTAATTAAAAATCGTTTTTGTTATCAGTGATGACCTGTGAAGCTGCAGTCTTGGCACTGTCAGTTTGCAGGGCATCAATAGTCACGACTGAGGATGGACCAGGGTGAGGAAGTAAACAAGCACAAGACTTAAAGTCAAAAGAATTACAGCTTATTCCAAGCATGAAGAACATAAACTGTATTCAAAAACAGAAACTAAATAAATAGTTCAGTATATAAATAATTCATGAAAATGTGTCATAAAACCAATAAAGTATTCCAGGATGTCTAAAATGCAAAATCTACTGAATATGTTGAAATCCAAATGGAAAGGTAAAATTAGAAATCTTCTTCCTTCTTACTCTCAGTCCTCATCAGGACACCAAGCATTCCATAGACTCAGCCTGCTGTATCCCCGGAACTGCCCTATCTGTCGGCCATCGAAAATCCTAGGGTTCCATTCCTTCTTCCAGATGCTGCCACACCAGAACGCCGCCCTTTCTTCAGCTCCCATGGTCTCTATCTCTCTCTCACTCTTGACCGCGGAACTGCTGACAGTGCATCCACCTCTCTCTGAGATCCTCCTGCCCTTGTCGTGGCGAAAAATTCATCATCAGAAGGCTTTTTACCTAAAAATAAAGGCTATAAGGACTTGGGATAGACAGACAGAGTTTTAAGGCTTTATTGCAATAAATCAACAACACGAACTCAACCCAATTCGGCCGAATGAGATTGAGCCCCGAACATTACAGCAATTGAAGTTTTTATAACAATTTCTTATAATTTTGACCTCGTTCGATTAGCTCATTCTGCACCTGGTTTTACTGTCCATTATTCCTCTTGGTGTCTGTTCGGCTTATTTTGATTGGTCTAAGACTGGGTGGATGGGTTCCTCTTACCATCTTTGGGCTTTTCTTATGTCATTTCCTATCTTTTCTGACCTCGCTCGAATGAGCTCTTTTGCCCATCTTCTCTGACTCCCTTCTACTTCTGTCCGGCTGAACCTTGAGGTCCCATGGGAACCCTTATTATCTCCCTAATTTCCTATCAATGGCCCCCTCGTGGTATTTTTATTTTTCTATGCTGTTCCCATTTTCTCTAACTGGCCAAGGCTTCAATTCCATGCATGGGTTTCCTCTCATCATTTTCTTTCTTAAACCTTCCAAACTTTTTTATAATAGTGACCCAAAGCTTAAGCTTTAATTAAAAAGAAATATAGTATGTGCTTTCATTTAATCATTGCTTGGCATGCTTGATTTGTCTTAATTTCTACACTAAAGTTAATTTCTAATATATTCTTCTAATATTTTTGCTAATGCCTGAATTTACTAAGATTTTCTCTTCATGCATTATGTCAGTGTGACCTTGCTTACAGCAAAAGCCTTTTGTTCCTTTTCTGCTGATTCACCAATCCATCTGGTTTCAATACATGCATCTTCTCTGTGTTATCGCTTCCTAGCCTTGAATCACAGGTGTTCTCAAACTCTTATCCTGTTCTAAACTGGTTTCTGTGCATCAATTTTCTGTTCTTTTCTTACTCTGGGAATTTTACTGTAAGCTTAAAAAATAATGCAATATAACTGCTTTTTTAGTTAACTATTTGCTTGACCTATCTTATTTGCTTAACATTCTAATTTATGCTTAATCTAATATTTTAGAAGCTTTTAATTACTTTTTATGGCTCTTTATGTTAATTTGCTATTCTCTATGCTAATATAAACATTTTCCTTCTACACCCTCTGCAGTTCATTCAGCACTATGCCACTGCCCAATTCATCCTCCATCATTTATCTTCTCCAATTCATCCTCCATCATTTATCTTCTCCAAAACCTCCTTCCATTTCATTTCTTCCCATTTTTCTTCTCTATCCCACTGCACGGACCCCATTTCTATTTATTCTAATCTAGCGCTCAGTAGATGCCTTCCGACTGGTACACTGTTGTCAGCCAGCAATCATTAATCAGCGTAGCATATGTCGGCATATAAGCAAACTACACCAGCAGAAAGAATGGCAGAGTGTTCAGCTACTAAAAAGGATGAAACAATTAAAACAATTCACATCCCCAAACACCTTTTAAAGTTGTCATCTTTTAGTGATTATGAGAAAAACACTAGTTTATTTTATGTATGTTTTTTCAAGTCTTTTTAGATAACTGTGTCTGCTAAATAAAACTACTTACTACGTGGCCACTACAATGTAACAATACATGTGACTGTTCAGTATGTAAAGACTTGCAGTTTCCCATTTTAAATGAAAAAAGAGACAGTTCTTGAACAGTTTCCGTTCAAATAAGGAAGTACAAATCCATCATCAAGTCTATTAAATACTGGAAACTCACCAGTGTAGCATTTCACACTAATTAAAGGTTCTTTTTATCTTTTACTAGCTAAAATACCCAGCTTTGCCAGCAGCAGGACAACAAAAGTTTTTGTTTTTTTTTTGTTTTGGTTTTTTTTTTAATTGTTTGAGAAAAATTTGATTAAAAAAAAACAACTTTAAAAATAAATTAAATTAACAAACAATGAAGATTCACTAATGTGCTTGTCTTGCGGTCTTATATAAATGTTATTATCCAGTTGTCGTTCAAAACCGGCCAACTCTATTTAATTTCAAAAGCAACAGGGGTGCGGTGGCACTCAAACATCAGGAATGCTGGCAGTCACCTCCAGTTCACCCTCTGGTGGTCATTCCGAGTGTCAACTGGATGATAACATGCATACAAGACTGGAAGATCACCCCCCATCCTACCAAGAAGGGGGTGGGTTAGGGCTGATTTCACCTTACAGTATTTTTAGTCGACCAATGAGAAACATGTTTACCAAGTTTCATGAAATTCGTTCCAGCCGTTCAGAAGTGATGCTGGAACATATATACACACACACACACTTGACATATTATATTATATTATATTATATTATATTATATTATATTATATTATATTATATTATATTATATTATCTATACTAATAAACGGCAAAGTCCTCACTCACTCACTCACTCACTCACTCACTCACTCACTCACTCATCACTAATTCTCCAACTTCCCGTGTAGGTAGAAGGCTGAAATTTGGCAGGCTTATTCCTTACAGCTTCCTTACAAAAGTTGGGCAGGTTTCATTTCGAAATTCTACGCGTAATGGTCATAACTGGAAGCTGTTTTTCTCCATTTACTGTAATGGAGATGAGCTTGAAACCCGTGGGGGCAGAGTTTCATGTGACATCATCACGCCTCCCACGTAATCACGCAGTACGTAGAAAACCAGGAAGAGGCCCAAAAAGCGCTGAAGAAAACATGCATTATATAATTGAGAAGGCAGCGAAGCAATAAGAAGCGAGCGAGTGATATATACAACCATATTCATGAGTTCTGCTACTTCGGAAACAAAGCACAGTGTAAACCTACACTTTAAATTAAGTTCATAGACAGGCTGCCGCTGGCGTTTGTAATTTAGTGCCTGCCCATATAAGGCCGTCCGTCAG
>JANRMT010062839.1:1896979-1911662 GCA_026402145.1 Polypterus bichir lapradei | reverse complement strand
GTGTGTGTGTATGTGTGTTCCATAAATTCTAAAAATAATGATACCAAACATATATATTGTTTTAAAATAATATAATGTTATAAAATTATATAATTATATAATGTTTTAAAATAAGCCAGATTTATGTGACAAAAAAATCACATAAAATGGTTGCACTTTTAGGCTTAGGATTTTATATACAACCCCAATTCCAATGAAGTTAGGACGTTGTGTAAAACGTAAATAAAAACAGAATACAATGATTTGCAAATACTTTTCAACCTATATTCAATTGAATACACTACGAAGACAAGATATCTAAAGTTCAAACTGATAAACTTTATTGTTGTTTTGCAAATCTTCACTCATTTTGAATTTGATGCCTGCAACACGTTCCAAAAAAGCTGGGACAGGGGCAGCAAAAGACTGGGAAAGTTGAGGAATGTTCAAAAAACACCTGTTTTGAACATTCCACAGGTGTTTATCATGATTGGGTATAAAAGAAGCATCCCCAAAAGGCTCAGTCGTTCACAAGCAAGGATGGGGCAAGGTTCACTACTTTGTGAACGACTGCGTGGGCAAATAGTCCAGCAGTTTAAGAACAATGTTTATCAATGTACAATTGCAAGGAATCTAGGGATTTCATCATCTACTGTCCATAATATCATCAAAAGATTCAGGGAATCTGGAGAAATCTCTGCACGTAAGCAGCAAGGCCGAATACCAACAATGGATGCCCATGACCTTCGATCCCTCAGGCAGCACTGCATTAAAAACCGACATCATTCTGTAAAGAATTTTACCACGTGGGCTCAGGAATACTTCAGAAAACCATTGTCAGTTAACACAGTTTGTCGCTACATCTACAAGTGCAAGTTAAAACTCTACCATGCAAAGCGAAAGCCATATATCAACAACACCCAGAAACGCTGCCGGCTTCACTGGGGCCGAGATCATCTGAGATGGACTGACACAAAGTAGAAAAGTGTGCTGTGGTCTGAGGAGTCCACATTTCCAATTGTTTTTGGAAATCATGGACGTCGTGTCCTCCGGACAAAAGAGGAAAAGGACCATCCGGAAAGTTATCAGCGCAAAGTTCAAAAGCCAGCATCTGTGATGGTATGGGGGTGTGTTAGTGCCCATGGCATGGGTAACTTGCACATCTGTGAAGGCACTATTAATGCTGAAAGGTACATGCAGGTTTTGGAGCAACATACGCTGCCATCCAAGCGACGTCTTTTTCAGGGACGTCCCTGCTTATTTCAGCAGGACAATGCAAAGCCACATTCTGCATGTGTTACAACAGCGTGGCTTCGTAGTAAAAGAGTGCGGGTACTAAACTGGCCTGCCTGCAGTCCAGACCTGTCTCCCATTGAAAATGTGTGGCGCATTATGAAGCGCAAAATACGACAACGGAGACCCCGGACTGTTGAGCAACTGAAGTTGTACATCAAGCAAGAATGGGAAAGAATTCCACCTACACAGCTTTAACAATTAGTGTCCTCAGTTCCCAAACGCTTATTGAGTGTTGTTAAAAGGAAAGGTGATATAAAACAGTGGTAAACATGCCCCTGTCCCAGCTTTTTTGGAACGTGTTGCAGGCATCAAATTCAAAATGAGTGAAGATTTGCAAAACAACAATAAAGTTTATCAGTTTTAACATTCGATATCTTGTCTTTGTAGTGTATTCAATTCAATATTGGTTGAAAAGGATTTGCAAATCATTGTATTCTGTTTTTATTTACGTTTTATACAACGTCACAACTTCATTGGAATTGGGGCTGTATAAAGAGTAGATAAAAGACCTGGAGAAACATTTAAATACTAAGTTTACTACAGTCTTTACAGAAATTCTAGGAAAAATTGATGAAACAAATACAAGACAATGAGTAAGTTAGAGAGTAAAATTAGAGTACTCCCTGGACAGCTTGAAGATGTTAAGCAAATGTTTATGACTCGTATGGAAATAGTTGAACGATCGACATCCACCACAGACAAAAAGGCAATGGCTGCAAAATCAGAATGCAAATTGCTCCATGACAAACTGGCTGCACTGGAAGACAGATATAGAAGTAACAACATCAGAATCACAGGTCTCGCTGAAAAACATGAAAGGCCAAACCCAGTGAAATTCACAGCTGAACTATTCTCTAAAATACCTGGAGAGAACTTCAAATAGGACACAGAGATCTCAGCAGCCAAATGCACATACAGATTGAATGCATCAAAACTGAGAAGCTCTATTGTCTGTCAGGAAACTACAGGTCAGACAAAATTTCATGTCCCTTCTCAGACAGAATGAGGATATTATATATGAAAATAACTGCATTTCTATTTCCCCAGATTTCTTCCCCTGCAACAGCTGCTAAATGCAACGCATGCTACAGTATTAGACATCATCAATAGTGCTAATATCAGATATAGCCTCTTCTACCCTGCCACATTAAAAGTAATTATTGAAAGTCAGTTTTAAATTTTTAGCTCTCCAAATGAAGCAGAAAAACAGATAAGCAGACTGATCTCGACATCCTTTTGAAAACAATCATGAGTCATACAGTGTTCTGAAAAGGCAAAGAAGATTCTGCTTGCAACTTGCAAGTTGGACCATTTATTCTATTTCCTTTTCAGTTACCTTTCCCTCTTTTTTAAGCTTCAATTATTATAATATATTGAAATCTATTACAATGAATATACAAACATTTTGGCAACTACAAAGAAACTTGATATTTACAGGGTGCTTTTTTTTACTTCACATCCTTCACTTGTTTTATTGGGAATATACTATCATACGTTATCACAGTCTCAAAGGGAACTGTTTAACATGCATCCCTAGGTTTGTTGTATTGGGATTGTACTTTCAAGACACTTCAATTTTAACCTTTTCTATACTACTGCTGGGGGGTTCTTTTTGTTCTGGATATGCTCTGTCTCTCTTGGCATGTCAGAGGACCGGGACTTTGTGAAGTGTGGTTTGCATTACTCACGGATGAGATTTTTGGTGTGGGGTTGGGGGGGAGCTTTGCTATTTCTTTTTTATCCTTTCTACCCCAACAACAATTAATGCCAAAACAACAACAGACTTCATAGGCATAACACCTGCCAATAATAAATATTCTAGGTCAAAGCTATAATATGCAAAAATGTACTACCTTACCATAAGACTATAAAACGTCAACAAAAATTCAGAAGCAATGTTTTTAAGACCAAACAGTGAATATTGTGAGCTGGAATAGCAAAGGCATCAAACATGAATTAAAGAGAAAGAAAGTATTCACTCACTTAACAGGTTTAAATGCCAAGATAGTATTTTACAGGAAACTCCTATAACAAGTAAAGACCAGTTTCAGTTGCAAAGAAATTGGATAGGCAAAATATTTCACTCCAGCTATACAAAGAAAACTAGGGATGTGGGAAACTTAATACACAGAACTATCCCATTTGTAGCAGCAGACGTAATATGTGATCCTGAAGGGCAATATGTCATGGTGATGGGCAGTTTATTTAATACTAAAGTGATTCTGATAAATATTTATAGACTAAATGTGGATAAAAGAGCTTTCATCCAAAATGTATTCGCAACTATTCCTAATGTGAACACTCATAAAATTATAATGGCTGGAGACTTTAATTATGTTTTAAATCCAGACCTGGACTGGTCTTCAGCTACAGCGGCAATAACATCTAATACTGTAATAGGGTAATAAGTAATTAAACAGTTTGTAATGAAGAAGTGTTCCTAGACACAGTTCAGTAGGATATTGGAATAGTGTGATTGCTAAATGTGATAGAGCTCAGAACACAGATATGATGTCAGTGATCTGACAAGTCTTATTACTATGTAAATACATGCAATTCTCAATTCATTCAATACTATATGAGTTAAAAACAGGTTTTTAGTCTTACCTTACAAATGAACGTAAATTGTAAATTGTAGTTTGCAAGAAAAGCTGCAAATTCCTCCCTTAACATCATTTGTCTCCGTAAAAATCTTCAAATACATGTAGCAAGATTAACAGCAAAACACTGCACTGCACACTCAACATATTTTTAAGGGTAGAGCATTATCCTGCACTACACGACTCCAAAAAAAAAAAAAACACAAAATAATTTTGACCTGCATGCTGTCACTCTATGTTTGGATATTGTTTTGGCTTTACACAAAGTCGCATTGTGATGATGAAAGTGTGCCCAGCCCCAGGAAGGTAAAGTGCTGTGTGACAGTAAGCCAGCGGTGGTAATGGGGGGGGGGGGGGTATGATAATGTTTGGACATGGTACGGAACAAACATGCCCAAAGCAAGTTCACATTTTGACTCATTACAGATACAGTATTGCTGTGTAACTGGATACGCCTCTGACATTCAGAATTACTGGACACTATAAATTCACTTTAAAGTGGGAAAGCAGCCGACCCTGGTGGCTAACCAGTGGAATTTTATTTTAAAAAAAAAAAATTCAAATAAGTCAGCTCCACTATTACCACCAATGTTTACAGTAGCTAAGGCCAACAAAATCCTACCTCAAACTTTCCACCAAGCATGAATTACCATCTTTCCTAAGAAAAATAAAGACTTACTACAATGTGCTTATTACAGACCAGTCTCACTCCTGAATAATGATGTCAAGATACCCTCCGAAGTTCTAGCTAGTAGAACTGAGAAAGTGCTTCCTTCTGTAATATCTCAAGGCTAAAACGGATTTATTACAGGCAGACACTTCTAATCTTCAACATTAAATCCGACACCCCAGAGATTGTACTATATTTATATGTAGAAAGAGTATTTGATATTGTTGAATGGCACTACCTATTCACCACACTGCACAAATTTGGGTTTGGTCCAAACATAAGTGCATAGATCAAACTACTCTATATTAGTCTAGAAGCCTCTGTCTCTGTAAAACAACATTATCTTATACTACTTTAAAGTAAAATGTGGTACTCGACAAGAATGCCCCCATCACCATTTGTTTTTGCAATTACAGTGGAACCTCAGTTCACGATCATAATTCGTTCCAAAACTCTGGTCGTAACCCGATTTGGTCGTGACCCGAGGTAATTTCCCCCATAGGATTGTATGTAAATACAATTAATCCTTTCTAGACTGTACGAACTGTATGTAAATATATTTTCTTTGAAGATTTTTAAGCACAAAAATAGTTAATTATACCACAGAATGCACAGTGTAATAGTAAACTAATGTAAAAACATTGAATAAAACCGAGACAAACACCCAGGCTCCCTGCTCAGCTGTACGCAAGCTTGCGCTCTCTCTCTCTCTCCTGCACCGGCTTTATTTATTTAGTTATTTATTAAAACTGGCCTTTTTGATGGGAGTTGTGGACCCGCTATACCACAGGAGGAAGCTGGGTTGAGAGGAGGTTACAGTTTTAAGGGAGAGTCCCTCTGCGTGATGCACCGAGAACAATGTACAGTACAGGGAGAGACTGAACATGTGTGGAAATCATGGGTGTGCACAAACCGAAAGGGAAACTGGCTTGTTCGTATACCGAGTGTGTGGTCGTGAACAGATGAAAAAGTTTGGCAAACATTTTGGTCATAACCCAATTTGTACGTGTTCTGAGACGTTCGTGAACTGAGGTTCCACAGTACCATTAAGCCATTGCCCTTTACTTTTGAAATGCATTAGAGATAAAGAGGATTATCAGAGAAGAATGTGAACAAAAAATAGCACTATATCCAGATGATATGGTACTGTGCATATCAGACCCATAAAAATCCTTTCCAATAGTTCTTAATGCACAAGCTAAATTTCAGAAGATATCTGGACTTAAAATTAATTTGAATAAAAGTGTGCTTTTTGAAGTGAACTCTCTAGCACACAATATTAGACTGGACACATTCCCATTTATCTTAGCAGATGTAGTTTAATCATTTAGGGATAGGTATCACAAGTAAATATAAAGCTCTTTTTCAACAAAAAATTGCTACATGGAAAAAAATTTTAAAAAGATGTGAATAAATGGTCCACCCTCCAAATCTCACATTAGCAGGTAGAATCAACACTGTTAAGATGAACATTATACCCAAGCTTCTTTATCTATTTCAAACCATCCCCATATACATTAACAATTTTTTTTAGAAATTTGATTTAATTATAACCTCATTTATTTGGAAATCTAAACATCCACACATCCAAAGGGTGACTCTACAATGACTTAAAGCAGAAGGGGGCATGACACAACCTAACTTTCAATTTTACTACTGGGCAGCAAATACACAGGCCATAAAAACCTGAGGCCTCATGTATAACGCCATGCGTAGAATTCACACTAAAACATGGTGTACGGACTAAAACAGAAATGTGCGTACACGCAAAAAAATCCAGATGCATAAATCTGTGTGTACGCCTACTTCCACATTCTTCTGATACATAAATCCCGGTCAGCATAAAATGTAAAGCACATGCACGCACCTGCCACCCCACCGCAACTCCTCCCAGAATTATGTCTCTTTGAATATGAAAATCAATATAAATAGCCCCTTATGTTTTACAATTCAATACAATTTATTTCTGTAGAGCCCAAAATCACACAAGAAGTGCTGCAATAGGCTTTAACGGGCCCTGCCTTTTCACAGCCCCCCAGCTTTGACTCTCTAAGAAGACAAGGAAAAACTCCAAAAAAAAAAACCCTTGTAGGGAAAAAAATGGAAGAAACCTTGGGAAAGGCAGGTCAAAGAGAGTTCTGTGAAAAGATAGAACTCTGCATTCTGTCAAAAGACATTTGCAAAAGCACAGGGAAAAAAGAAGAATTTCAGCAAATACCAAGTACAGGCAATGAAAAAGTACTATTTGTTGGTTTAAGCAGTGGTATAAACAACAAAAGGAAGTTGATCGAGTGACAGGGAGTTTTGGAGAAACTCGAAAGTTCAAGTTCAAAAAGTCACACAGTTCCCAAAATAAAAAAAGAAGTGCAGTCCAGTTCCAGCAAACATATAGCGTGAGGTAGGAACAATCACTGAGCGGGGCGCCAGCTCATCAATACCACTGCACCACCGTGCACAAACGTTTATTTATTAACAGTATATATCTCTCTATTATAAAAAAAAACGTGATCTTCTCGGAAGTTTTCGGAAGACATTTAAAAGACCCACGAGACAAAAAAAGACTTGCCACGGAGCATCTCACGGGGACCGTAAACATAAGACTTGGAACATGAGATTCTTGCAAGACATGCCCTACCTACAAAAGATATCATATAAGAGCACACTCCTCAAAAAACACTCAGTTATGTAAAAGCACATAGCACACACAGATCCTGTGCTCTCAGTACATATAAAGCATATAAGGAGAATACAGAGAATAGAGATCCAAAGGCGTTGGAGAGAAAAAAAAGGCAGGTAAGAGATTATGAAAGCAGTGGCATTCGAAAGGCTCAAACAAACAATGGCACAATACACATGCAGAGAAAGGTACAGAATATGAAAGCAGTATTGTAGCATCCCAGCCAGGTTGAGGCCTTTTTTGGTTTTAAGTGACTGTTCGGTCCAATTGAGGGAGGGCGGAGTATAGCACAGCACGGAAGACTGATAGTGGAGTATTGATTGATGCGGTAATGGGGGAGTTGGAGGGTGCTAGAAAGTTGTGTTTGGGGTTAGGAAGTCAGCGATTGTTCAAGTAAAACTTTTGTGACACTTTATCATGTCAGTCGCTACAGTATCAAAGAAAAAATAGAAAAGATTGCATTACCGCAAACAAAAGGTGATTAATCATCAGAACCAGGTGTAATTGAAAAAATAGCAGGTCAAATCGAGGTCAGAAATAAAAGGCAAAGAGTAGACAACAAAGTCTTTTCGCATTTGCATCATTCAATGCACAAAACGTGGATTAACACAATAATGGACCATATGCTGTGAGAATCTGTGGTCCCGGAACAGTTAAAGCAACAACAAGTTGAATTTCAAAGAAAACACAATTCGGTCAGGTGTATATTGATGATCACGGAGAAGCAATGCAAATTTTAACAGGCAAAAAGAAAGGTAATGTGTATATTCCACGAATAACAGACACCAAAGGAGATCTTGATATGCCATTCATATTAAAATGTTTCCAGTTTCCAGTGAGAATAGCTTTTGCTATGATAACTAACAAATCACAGGGAGAAACATTAGAAAAAGTTGGATTATTTATTAGAGAAACAGAAACAATATTTTACTCATGGGCAGTTATACGTTGCGTTGTCACAATGTGTCTCCAAAAAATAATGTTTTTAATGAAGATTTAAAGTAAAAGTGCAAATAATGAAATTGAAACAATTCCAAAGAAAAAAAAAATGTAAATTGTATATCCAATTAACCAAACACAGGGGTTGGTGAGTGAAGTGAGCAGGGGGCAAAGCCCCCTAGTTATTTAAATGAAGCTAAAAATTTATCTGTATAATTTTATATACGTACTTTACTGCATTTCATCTTAAAAATGACTTGTACATCGATAATGTTTCTGCATCCTACAAGCAATTAAGCTTCAAATTTAACTTCTCATCAACACAACTTTTCCACTATTTTCAAGCTAGAAACTTTGCTAAACTTAACCTGCCCAATTTTCTTCAGCTTCCACCTATTTATATTCCAGAAGAAATATTGATCAGTCTTGAAGACTCAGACAGCATCTCCACAATTTATAAAAACATTTTAAAGTCTCTCCCTTTCAAAGACCCCGGAATACACTGGGGAAAGGATCTTTCACTTAACATTTCAGAAACAGGAGTGGAAGACAGTCATGCACACAATACCTTCTAGCTCCATATGCACAAAGAACTCAAGTAATTCAACTTAGAATCTTCTATCGAGTGCATTTATCTCAAATAAAACTATTCAAAATGTTTGGTGTATTACCAGATGGGCTTAAATTTGAGAAGGACAAACACATTGGTGACTGGGTGCAGGGGTACTGAATCTTTACAGTCACCTTTACCTCATTAATAACACACAGAGTTATCTTGCTCAACTGGAAGTCATCTTGTCACACAAGGAGTTCCTCAAAGTTCTCTCCTTGGCTGTTCTGCATCTACGTGCTTACCCTTGCAAGTAGCTTTGGACCAAGTTATTTTTATGTGGATGATACTCAGATCAGATCTTTTTCGGTATTAAAAGTTAAAGTTCCACAGAGTTTTCCCAGTTTACAACTTGACTTGGTGAGATTAAAACCAGGATGGAACACAACTCTTTATAACATTAAGCTGCAACAAAACCAAAGTCATGCTAATTGGCCCTAAAGCTCAGCTTAAGAACATGAGCTCCTTTTCAATCTCCCTTGTTGACCGTACCCTCTTCTTCTGCTAGAAATCTTGGTGTCATTTTTGATTCCATTTTTTCTTAATCTTATTCCACATAAATCACTTCAAGTACTTGCATTTTTCATTCCTGTCCTTTTTTTGCGGCTTAGAATGCTTTTACTGCAGTACACGCCATATCAACTACTGTAACTCTGCTGTAAGTGTCCTTACACAGACCTAAATCAGCAAGCACATCCTGTTCTGCCTGCACAGGCTCCCTGAGTCTTATAAGACTGAATATAAAATTCTATCAATAACCTATGAAACTTGCATTGCACTGGTACCCTCCTCCATCATTATGCTCCTGTCCGCCCACTAAACCAAATGTGAAGCAGTCAGGTTGCTATTTTGGCCACTAAATTCACTAGTTACTATGTGTCACAACACCAGACAGAATGCAGATTTTTCCTGTTACTTTGTCAACGTAACGGTTTTCTGACTGTTTCCAACATTCAGTACCCCTGCACCCAATCATGAAAGAGGCAGACTATTCCAAAATAGTTCCAAAATACTCAAATCAATTCTCTATTATTTCCAAAAGTTTACTTTTCCAACACACATTATATACTGTATACACACATTGACAGATAGATCCCCCATGTACATTTACCGGCCACTTTATTAGGTACACTAGTTCAACTGCTTGTTAACGCAAATATCAAATCAGCCAATCACATGGCAGCAACTCGATGCATTTAGGCCTATAAACATCATCAAGACGACCTGCTTAAGTTCAAACCGAGCATAAGAATGGGGACAAAATCTGATTGAAGTGACTTTGAACGTGGCATGGTTGTGGGTGCCAGACGGTCTGTGGTTTACAGAGGATGGTCTTAAAATGGGAAAATATCCAGTGAGCAACAGTTCTCTGGGTGAAAATTCCTCATTGATGCCAAAGGTCAGAGGAGAATGGCCAGACTGGATTAACACAACAGAAACGCAACAAAAACTCAAATAAGCACTAGTTACAACCGAGGTATGCAGAAGAGCATCTCTGAATGCGCAACATGTAAAACCTTGAAGCAGGTGGGTTACAGCAGAAGGAGACCACACCAGATGCCACTCCTGTCAGCTAAGAACTGGCAACTGAGGCTACAATTCACACAGGCTCACCAAAATTGGACAATAAAAGATTGGAAAAAAACGTTGCCAGTTCCGAGGAGTCTCGGATTTCTGCTGATTTGTAGTTAACATCATGAAAGCATGGATCCACCCCGCCTTGTATCAGTGGTTCAGGCTTATGCTGAGTTCGCTGGATTCAAATGGCCTCCACAGTCACAAGATCTCAGTCCAATAGAGCACCTTTGGGACGGGGTGGAACAGGCAGCTGGCAAATCTACAGCAACTGTGTGATGCTCTTATGTCAATATGGTCCAAAATCCCTGAGGAATGTTTCCATCGACTTGTTGAATCAATGCCACGAAGAATTAATGGCAGTTGTGTAGGCAATAGGGGTCCAACCGGGTACTAACTGGGTGTACCTAATAAAGTGACCAGTGACTACAAATACACATACACTCACTATCTCTCAAAGTGAACACAGATAACACCCAATCAACTGCTCAAACACTTGAGTCACTACGCCATCCCGACCTCTCTTTATAACCGCCTTCTAGCTTCTGTGTTGTTACAAAACATGCCAATTTGCATGTAAAACAGAACGCACAGCTCCAAACCGCGTTTTCTGACAAACACTGAGCGAAACAAAATAAACGCATTAATAGAAAAGTGAATGTGGCAGACTCACCGTTAGTTGTCCAGTGCCAAAATAGGACCACGCCGTTTCCCGCCTTCACACGGCCGTGGCGTCGCCAATGCACAGCGTCTTCAGTCGGGGTGGTCAGCAGGCTCCAATACAGCTATATCCATTTTTTTGGGGCTCCCTTTTGTATAAAGTTTAAATCTCCAAAGATTTTATTTTATTTTTTAATTGGTTTTCCATGTCATTGCAGTATTTCTCCGGGTTAGTGATCTTTAGACTCGGCTGAGCAAACTGTTATCCTCAGGGGCTGCTTCTGCAGCTGAGAGACGACAACGTGGACGTATCCTTCTGAACCCCATCCGAGCTATTTGCTTATGCCGCCAAATCCTCGGCGCTCCTCTATTCCCGTTTCGTTTCATTGAACGCTTACACTCCGCTCTGTAAGTTTTCTGAAGTGACAAAGTGGCATATTTTTTCGTTGTTGTCTGTATTTTTATGGCAGGCAGAAGAACCACAAAGTGCTATCCATCCATCCTTCCTCCGCGAAAACATCCGGCAACAAAACAGAAGCCAAAACAGGAAGGGTCACCTGTCCACGATGGACACGCCCACTGTTTGATTTCCGGGTGCCGCCCACTCGCCTTCGGACGGCGGCCTGGGTGAACAGTTCAGTCGCGTTCTTCGGCCATTCACACTTTTTCCTCCTCCTCTGATTTTTCGGACCTAGCGCCTCATAAAAGGTTTACTGCTGCCACCTAGTGTACTGACCGAATACCGGCTTGTTATCTCCCACCATAAACATCAATCCATTTGTTGAATCCAATTCATGGTTGGACATGTTAAAGGGCAATTTCGCACAAACCTTAGGAACTTTTCTTCACGCAGAGAACCATAGACACTTGGAATAAGTTACTAAGTAGTGTGGTGAACTTTAGGGGCATTCAAAACTCAACTTGATGTTATTTTGGAATATTTAAGTGGATACGACTTGTGAGCTTTGTTGGCCTCTTCTCATTAATTTTTTTTTTCTAATGTTGTAATGATTGACTGTACAGCAGCTTAACAACTTGTGGACAGCACGTGTCTCTAAACCTACTGGTGCAAGTGCTAATGACCCTGGACGGCTTGTTAGTCTCTGCAGCCAAAAGGAGCCAAACCTGCACCCTCCTTATGTATTTAATTTACAGAAATACTGTACATGAGATTATGTATTTTGGTACTTTTTTTTTTACACTCTTTAAAGTAACAGTTCTTTAATGGCACTCTCCTAGGTTGTGTGGTTCCTTAAAGAACCTTTGCTTGAAAAAGAACCATCTCATTCTGGGAAGGGCTTCAAGAATATTAAGATGGGTCTCTGGGCTTTAAAACACTTTCTAATATGCAGACAAAATAGAGATTTTAATGCCTAGTAGGTTACCTAGAAGAATACTGGCAGACCAAGAAAATCTGAACTGTGTTGGTCAAAGCCTAACTGGAGACCTAAGCAAGGCTCACCCTTCTCAAATAAAAAGCTAAAAGGAATGCTTCTATCCACCTAACCAGCACATCTTTGGAATGTGGTAGGTAACCGGAGTACCCGAAGGAAATGGACACCGGAAGACTGTACAAACCCCCCACAGGGATGACCTGGGATGTAAATGGGTGTAAATACCTTAGATGTATTTGTGTAATACAATAGAACAAAGTAATGGCACAAAAAACGTGGAAAGTGCACACAAGGTAATGATAAATGATATAATAAAGGTGACGCAGTGTTAGTGCCGCCGCTCGCAGTAAGGTACATGTTCCGGGTCCTCCCTGTATTGAGTTTATATGTTATGCCCATGTCTACCCCTGTTTCCTCCCACAGTCCAAAGACGTGCAGGCTAGAGGGATTGACAAAGCTAAATGGACCACTACTGATGAACTGGCACCACGTCTGGGGATTGTTCCTGCCTTGTGCCCCATGCTTACTGGGATGGGCTCCAGCTCCCCCTACAACCCAACTCAGGATGAAGCGGGTTAGAAAATGGGTGGCTAGATGGACAAATATGATAACAACAATAATAAATATCTTAAATAGGTGCTTGAGCTAAAAGCACAATTATAAATATATGAATGTTAAGAATATAATAAACCACATTATTTCTGGAACTGTGCACATCATACCATTTAAAGATAATACAGTAACTGCAGAGCTGTCACAAATGACATTTCCCAAAATTTAAGGATGGACATGATAATGTGAACTTCTAAATTTCCAGTTTTACCTTCCTGGACTTCCTTGCTGCAAAGTCCTCAGTGCCATTGTTCTATACAAGAACCGAATTTGGACCCTGGCTCGAAAGACCAGGTAATTGTTAAGAGAAGCCCAACTTTATTATCTGCGGAGTTTGTGCTTGAGTTTTCATATTTTATCTGCTGAGCTTATGCCTAAAGGCTGAAGCTTATTTTATTATTCGTTATGATAAAGGCATTTTAGTGACTTAATATATATAAACGCTAAACAGAAGGTCACACTGTATGTAAGGCATAATCATTGTTGTATTGCAATTCTTAAGCTAAGTTTCCTGTTGATATAACCAGTTGGATTATAAAAAATTAGACCATTGTCTAACAAAACATGGGAACAAGGAAAAGGAGCAAAATCTTAGAGTCACGTTTAAAAAGTCACATACTCCTAAACTGACAGGACTATCGATCAACCTAGTGGACTGGGTTTATTGTGGTTATTTAAGGTATCAATGTTTGCTATGCCCCGTTAGCAACTGGGCTTAACCAATCATGTTTAAAAAGTTCTGATTATGTAATGAATTCATTGGAATTGTGATCTAATGACTGAATTGTATAAATATAGTGCAGAGGACACTCCTTTCCTTTGTAACATTTGCTAATAAGATATGTTGTGTTGCCTCTTGCAAGACTTAGATAATAAAGAATAATAACTGACACTTTCTCCTGCCTGTTTTTACTGCCTATATGGGGCACCCAGTGGGGGGATGCCTGTTAAATTTCTTCCGCACCTATGAATCAGGGCCAACACCTTTGTGGTTGATCCTCATGACAGCCTGCTTATTCATTTTTAAGACATTACAGGAACTGCAGGCCGACTTTTCCTTCAAACCTCGCTGACCACTATAGATCATGGTGATCTCTATGATGTCTACATAGCACAACTATGCACAGGGACAGACCAAGGAGGGAGATGGTCCTGGGCTTAAACCCTTCTTCGGATTTCCTTATAGGCATCCTGAAAGAACCAAGGAAAACTTGGTGAACTCCTTCTAACTTCTATGCTAAAACTCTGATGCCAGTTTCTTCAACATTCATCAGATCTAAAAGCTTTACTTTACTTAATCATATAATTTATTTCTTGAATAGAATATTTCCTAACTTCACACTCTTGACTGAAGCCAGTGACCTAAAAACTTATAAAAACAATGCCCAAGTAATTTGCACTAGATATCCAGGGTGGAACAGTTGAACAAATACAACACATACTAATCCAATAAAGAATGACAGTGGGCTGGAGCCTGTCTGGGCACCTCTGGGTGCAACGCCATCACAGGAATATAATACAGTGTCCTGAGATTCCCAAATTTACATATTAAAAGTGGTAGCGTAAAATCAGTTTGTAAAATGTCTGTAAGATAGACAGATATGTGAAAGGCAATATATCATAGATAGATAGATAGATAGATAGATAGATAGATAGATAGATAGATAGATA